>JAWWEM010051114.1:0-10059 GCA_035582935.1 Ormyrus thymus
CCCATGGGACAGTGAGCCGATCACACCCATTAATTGGAATATCTGGAGTCTGAGGAAGCGTTAGGCTCTAGAACTCTACAAAGTTCATCGATGAAGTATAAGGAAACATGTGTACTAGTTTGGGCCAGATCTGTCACCCGAATCTGGTGCACTCTCCTTGTCAGAGTAGTATACGATGACGCGTTCGATTTGCGTATCGCACATGCGATTCAAGTTTTTCAAAAATTTTTTTACGGTTTTACCGCTTCCTATAGGGCTGCACAACAACGAAGTAAATGGATGTTTCCATCGCTCATCCATCTTCCCTACTGACGTTTGCGCTTCCTTTTCGCGCTCCCTCTATCGAGAAGCTCGCGAGCGCGGAGGAGCCCTCCGCGCGCGCGTCCGCTCATGATTCCGTGAGCCTTGTGGAGGGGCTAGCAACCGCCAATAAGCTCGCATGCTCCTGCAGCGAGTTCGGCACCGCGACCAATTAGCTTATCATCAGCGCTGCGATTGATCAATAAGCTTCTTCGTCGATCGCAGCTCCACGACCAGTCAGAACTTTTACTGCAGAGGATTTATCTCAGTATACAGCGATACCGACGCCCTTTGTATCTACATTTTTTAATTATCTTGTTTCAGTCGGTCACGAATCATCGATGTATCCGCACGGATAGCTCTTGTTTAGCGCCACGAATCTACGTTTCTCATATACGGGCTTACAAGTCTTTGTCTCGCTTTGCTTTATAACGTTGTGAAAGGCTGTTCGACGAATGACAAGATTTGATAATACAACCCTGGATTCTGGCGAAACAATCAACTCTCGAATCGTGTCAAAATTTATTTTTTGACTGTTGGTGTAATTTAGTCGTATTCCTTTTACCTTACACACGTAGTCTTCGTTACCGTCTGGTTTTAAACACTTGTACGCGTAAAATTTTGGCCCCCCCCAGACAAAAACGACGTTATGTAAGTGCCAACTCCTTTGTCGGCCAATTCATTCGTGAGACTACCAAGTGTCGTGCCGATCGGTTAATCGTGATCGTTCTCGTGTTTATTAACTTAAAAAGCCGAGTCCGTATTGTAATAGAAGGCGCGCTTTCCCAACGTGTGCAGATATTCCTAAAGCTTCAGTCTCGCTTGGGCTGTTGTAAAGACAGTAACAACGACGTTGATCGTCGAAGAAGGCGCCAGAGCTTCGTCCTTGTAACTCCAATTGACGTACAGGGTCTCACCGTTGACTGGTAGTATGCCATAGACATTTATCTCCGCACTAGTGAGTAGCTGCATGAATCTTTCTCGTTTTGTCGCTACCTCCGTCTTCGTCAAATTTTCACGCTGTCCAAACTTGCCCCACAGCGAATTTAGACATAATTTCGACACATATCTTAGGCCCGCATTAAAACATATATCGTTTTTCTCTAAAGTTATACCTTCGCTCGTCTCCAACTCCTTGACGTATTGCTTTTTGTCGTGCTCTGTTACGTAGTCCGGTGGATACCCCAAAGCTATTGTTTTCTGTGTAAAAAATTCATTTATATATTCGGCAAAGATGCCCCCTTGGCGTGTAACCTCATTGTATTGCGTCATTTCATATTGCCAAATTTCGTGAATCTGTTTAACGTCGTAGCCCAATTTTACAGCCGCTTTCACTTTCTCGGAAACCCACGTACCATGCAAAACACGCTCTTTTGGATCACTGTGGGGACAATCCTCCTGAATCATTTGTTCGCAACATGCGCGACACAGCGGGAAGATGAGTTTACTGTGCATTCTTACAGGTAATAATGAGTGATACAGGTTTTACAGTGGTAACACGTCGCAAGCAATCAAACGGTTCACTCGTGAGGTATCGTTTTCTAGCCCCACGATTCGTGCACATTCTTCTCCGCCGACATATATCTTGGGATGACCTACAGGATACGTTCCTCGCTTGCAAATGAAGGGGTACAGCGAGCACACATGCACGTACTTGATTTTCTCGCCGTCTTTGCAGTCGAACACTTTGACCGTGTTACCCGTGTGGCCACCGAAAAATGAATCTCGTGGATCCAATGGCTTTCTCTTTACGAAATCTGCATTATCTCGAACAAAGTTTTGGAGTTCTTCGTTTTCCTGTATTTCTTTGTCAAAAGCGCATTGCCACTTCTCGATCAATTCGTATTTGCTGTCTTTTATTCTGTTGCCGATGGTAAGCGTCCTCTCGTAACTATCATCCATCGAATCACCACTCGTTAACGATGCATCTCGATTTATCCTGTAGCAGCGCGGGCAATCGTGCCAAAAGCAGTCGTGAAATTGAAGTACGACACGTTTGTGATTTTCGTCTCCGCAAGCTTTACTGTAACCATCCACAACCATACCTTCGGGTAATTTCTTCTCGTGGGATCGTCCTGCGTATTGAACAAAGGACACGTCTTTCCATCCAAGATAACCAATGTACAGCTTTTTCGGATTGATTATCTGCCCATCTGTAGCCTTGCGGTGGTATAATACCAATTTGATTCTTCTTTAAAAACTTTTTTCGAAATACACGTATACAGGTCGAAGCAATGGTCGTGCACTCGACGAAAGGATCTACGTCAAATTTCATAATTGTTTTTCTAAAGGCTAAACAAGCTAGGCGTAAAATAGTTACGTCTTGTTTGCAGTATTTGACAATTTCGTGTTGAAAATTGAACCGGTATTCTTTTACCGTTTGCTCTTTGTGCCACTTTAAAAATTGTTCTCCCTCTTTGATATTCATAGCGTTTGGTGCATACATGTCCAAAGGGGGAAGCGGCTCATCGTACAATTGATTTTCAAGCGTGTTGAAAAAATTTGGAAAAACACCTTTTTCGATTTCTGGTAAACCGTAAGCTTTAGGTAAATTACTCCAAGTCATGTGAAAATAATTTAAACTGTCTATAAATTTTGCTTTCAGAATTTCAATCAAAATTATTTTTGATCCGTTCATTATTATCGATGGCGTCACATGTTCATTATGGGATCTTTGAATATTGGTTTGGAAATAATAAGATCCATTTTCGTTCGGATGACACGCATTTATTCTCTGCATCTTACAGATTGAAAAACGTACTCTTTCCTGAATTCGTTAAGCTAATAATTTTGCTAGGAAAAATTACATGCAATATGCAGAGTGCATTATTATTATTATTATTAGGTGTCGGGGAAGGGATCTATCCCTGGGCACTTAGGCATTCGCCCATTGTGCCATCCCCTGGTACCGGCTTACTCGGGTAGCTTTCTCCTTCTCTAGAAGGAGAGGATTGCACCCGAGGATTTCTTCCTCAGAAATTCAACCGTTGGGAAGTATTCGCTCAACACTTGATACCTAAGCTGGACAAAAAGAGGGCATGACGTCAGTAGGTGCAAAGGCGTTTCCTCCGCCTCACCACACCACCTGCATCCGCCCTCTGATTCTGTCCCCGTCTTTACCCCGTGATATCTCAAGCGGCCATGCCCAGTGACTATCTGCGTTAGAAGTCTGGAATCTTTTCGACTCCGTCCTCCAACTATGTATCTACAGACAATATTTAGGATTTTATCGAGATTTTCTAAACAGATGCCCCAGCATAAAATTCAAAACTGGAAATCTTGGAAAAACTGCTCATCTTTCTAATTCAGGCCATTAATTCGTTAAAAACAAGCTCAGTTGGCTTCAAACTTTTTTATATTCTTGATATGCCGCCGTATAGGTAATATTAAAATTCCATCCAGAATTTCTATGAATAAGCTAGAGCAACAAATTCAAGCTGCTTAAATCTCGAGAAACCGCTTAGCTTTTTAACAGACGCCCTTAATTTGTTAACCTTTAGAGGGCCGTGAGTTTTAAAAATTAGTTGGTTTCTTATCTCTATAGAAAAATGTTCTGAGGTCTCTAAGTTAGAGCCAATCCAAGGTCAAATGTTGGCAACTCAACCCATGCCGTCATATGGCGTCATGTCGGTCCGGGATGGTAATGCATGGGTTAAATTGGCCGAATTTTAAATAAACAGTTCTAAAAGTCGCTGATCAGGATTTTGACGCCATATTGTGATTTAGGCTTGCTAATACCAAGTCTTGGTTGTGTTTCAAAATTCAAGATGGCTAATCTAAAATGTTGGGCGAGAGGTTTTTAGAAAATCAAACGTTGCACCTAAATTTTTGTATATAAGGATTTTAGGAGTCTCTGATCACGAATTTGAAATCATATTGTAATAAAATATTGAAATGGTGGTCATATATTCAATATGGCGAACCTTTTTTTCAAGATTTTTGAAAATCGATCAAAAAAATCGTAACTTACTTGATTTAGATCTTAATTAATTTAGATCTATGAACGATTTTTTTATGTATTTTTATATTCTATTAATTTTATTTTTATATTTTTTTTCTAATTTTTTAAAACTTTTCTATGAAATTTTCTATTTTCTGATAAAAGTATTTTCCAAAAGATGACTTATAGATTATTATGGTAGTTCACTGTTGGTATGGTAAATATAAAAACATGGAGTTATACATAGTGGAATACTACATTCAGTGCATTCGAATCTAGATTCTGATCTCTTTTTTTGCATGGTAGATAAGGCACATCTTTTCTTGTTATTCTTATGAACAGGTAAATGTGTCCTTATCAGACGTCTAGGTTTCAGATTATTTTTTACATTAGGCTCATTTTACAAATTGAGAATTTCTAAAACCAATTGTAACCTAAATTCTGGAAATGATATTTTATCATTTTTCATGTTATACATTATGTGAGCATTTACAAGAGCTAAATCAAGTAAAAGGATAATTGTTTGTCAATCAAATCTATTCTTCCCATATTCTTATTATAATCGAGTATACGTGATGGTTTTACTTTTTCCTCTCCAGTCTTATAATCTTCTTTTTCTGTTTTGACTATGTCAAACTCATGTACTGATGTTATTATCCATACTTCTTTTTTGTCTTGTCATTTGAGAGCCATCCAAATCATATTATGAGCCAATTGCACTTCTCCTTTTTCTAACTTCATATCTAAAGAAGGTAATCCTTTTCTATTTTTTCGGATGGTACCACATAGCCCTGTATCGTTTTCATGCGAATATTTTGTCAGTAAAGGAGAGGTATACCAATTGTAAACGTATATTATGTGACCTTTTCCAAAATAGGGTTCTAATAAACAAGCAACAACATCTCCTGAAACGCGTAAATCAAAACTCTTGCATTCAGTACTCGAACCTGTATAAATGATGAAATCCAAAATCAGTCCAGTCTCACAATCAACAAGTATATACAGCGTGTTTCGAAAGTGTTTGACAGTACGGAAGGGGAAGGTAGGATATTAAATCCTTAGCCGAAAAGTTTTTGAGTAAATGTTAATTAAAGATAACTAAAGAGCATGCGGCTATCGACGTAAGGCGGGGCCAGCCCGCCGTGTCCGCGGTAGCGAGGCGAGAGAGAAAGAGAGAGAGAGAGAGAGAGAGAGTAGCGGAGAGGCAACCATAAGCGAGCCAAGAGGAACACTTGTAACGTGGTAATTTTGTACCTTTATTAAATAAATGAAACAACACACCAAAAATCTTTCGTTCATAAATTTCGCACTTTATTTACACTCGCTTATATTAAATTTTCGTTTTCTCGGCCACGTTGACAAAACAATTTTTACGTCTACTCCATTCTTTGCCCCGCTCTTAATCGGCTACTTTTCTACTCCAAAAAGGGAGTTCCGCCAAGTCGCTCCTGTACGGAAATCTACCGGAGCTTTACCGCGAATCTACTCTTTCTGTTCTCTCCTACTTTAGCACTTCGCGACTCGTACAAAGCTTCTTTACCCGACAGTCCTCTCGACTGAGAAGCTAATATAGCACTCTAAGCTAATATAGCTACTACAACACCCTCTTAGTGGAATATGGAGCAACACTGCTAAATTACAAAACTAGCAAAAAACCCTCTAACACTCGATTACCCTCTCTGTATGGAAGCAGGAGTAACATTACACGATTAAACTCTTTAGCCAAAACTCTAACACACGGTATACCCTCTCTGTGCAGACGCAGGAGCAACACTAGCGCGGCGTGCGCTCTTTCGGGGCTCGATTACCGATCGATGGCGCCCTCCACGCGCGCTTCCACTTTTCGCACCCTTTCTTATTTATTGCTATTACCCAATATTTTGCGCTTATAAATTTCAATATACATAGTCATTCGCTTTTCCTCTCATACTTCTTTCTCTTCGGCTTATTTTCGCACGCGGCACTCAAACTTTCTCTTCTTCCGGTCTTCTTTTCGCACGGCATAGTTGGCGTTGCCGTCTCGACGCAGCTCTCCTTCTCCTCGGCGACAGGCGTACAAAAAAAAACAATAGTTCGTGGAATTAGAATTCCGTGACAATCTTTTATTGTTCCCTTCGGCGCAACGGAGCATTTCCTTGTGATAACAAAATATACGTCACACATGCATTCGGGAAAGATTAAAGCGGTCCACAAATAATTGTTCAGAACTCAAATGAATGATCAATTACCGATGTAGCTGCTACTAACTTCATCCATATTAATATCAAACAAATAGACAATTTATTGATACAATTTTTTTTGCATTTTCACAGAAATTGAAAAACCTTTCAAACAATAAATTAACCAATAATTAGATGGTAATAAAATAAAATAAACAAGCCCAAAATTGTAATTTGAGAATGCAAAAATTTTTCCAAACACTAAATTAAAATCTTTAACGACATAGCTTGAAAGTTTTTTTAAAATATCTAACAAGATGCTTGAAATAGAATTTACCTGTACTAAACAAGCATAAACTACCATATACGTTTCAAGAATAAAGTGTAGTTTTCTCTTTTACAGTGAAGAATCCTTAAATTTAAAGTAAAATTTAAGATAATTTCTTTAATTCATTGCCAAAAAAATCAAATGAATGATTTACATGGCAAATTAGAATTTAAGTTACAATGTCTATACGTCTTTTTACAAAGTATGATAAAAAAGACACAGTGATTGTTTTTTTTCTTTAAACTTTAATGAAAAAGGCGAAAAAACAGTCTAATAAATTTCAAAATTTGAATGCACCTCTCTTCCTAAATTACTGCTGAAGCGCTGGCTTATTTTATAATAAATACTCATCAATCTTAAGTAAATGTTGAGAAAGTTTATTGAGAGAATTGCTAAATGAATGAATGAATAAATGATTTGTAAACCCAATTACAAATTAACTTTTAATATTAATACGGCTTTTAACGAAGTATTAAATATCAGACGCATAAACTGTCTTATAAATTCCAAAGTTTAATACATTCATTAAATGAGTTCGCGTTTTGTTTTAAAATCTAAAACGTCTTTCTGCGAGTTTGATGAAAAACATATTGAACGTTTTGAAGCATCAACTTTCTATCGAAAAATTGCATAGCTTGAATAATATTGGTTTAATTCATTGCTAAATAAATCAAATGAATTATTTACATGAAAATACGAGAGAATTATTTTCTAATCTCGAATTAAAAATTGATGTAATAAAAAAAAATATTAAAAAAATACTTTATAAGAAATTTTATACATTTTTAGAATAAGAAATGACTGTTTCGCATAGTTTGATATAATAAAAGTATAACCATTCTAATCTTTGACATTTAGCATGCAATGAGAATTACAATTCGATTTATTTGGCAACGGTCTAAAGAAATTATATCATACATAAAATTTAAGTTTCTTTACTATAAAAGGAAACAGTGTTGTAACGATTGAAAATCGCTTCAAAGTCTAGCGAGAAGTAAAATTAGCTTGGCCAAAAGGAACGAGACTCAATCCGAAGCAGATAAGCGGGAGGCAAGCGCCTTATACCTAATCCAGCCTAATTTATTTTGTTTATACTTTTTTTTATGTAAAACTAATGCGGAAATTCTCAATAAGCGGTAATCCAAAAAGCGGAACATCATCAAAATAAAAAGGCAGTCGAAGGCAGCGACAGAAAGACCATCGCAAAAACCTAGCAACGCGCCGCAATCGAGGAAAGGGTGGCAGCGTAGATAGCAGACGACGCCCGGGAAGATGAAGCCCGAGGGCGAGAGCAGGCACAGGCTCCGAGCGGGGAAGTACAGCGACGGCAGCACAGGCACTCGTCGCTGCAAGAAGCGCAACAATATTTCGGTATCCCAGCTACAAGGCCCAGCCAGAGTTCTAAATATTAAATTAACTTTTTTAATTAATTAACGATAAAATAAAGATTAAGTTGCAAATCGTTAATTCTACGATAATCGATTAAAAATTAACTTTTTAATTTTCAATCGGATACATTCGATTAAAAATTAATTTTTTAATTTTTAATCGAATACATTAGATTGAAAATTAACTTTCTAATTTTTAATCAAATGCATTCGATTAAAAGTGTTTAAATTAAATTTTTAATTTTTAATCGAGTACATTTGATTAAAAATATTAATATTCAATAATTAATTTTTAATTTGCTATAGTTACTTAATTAGTAAGCATAACTTATTGTTGTCTAGGATGTATTATTTAGGGTAAAAAAACTGATTTTTCAATAGTGACGAGCATTTATTTTACATAGAATTCTTTTTTCAAATAAATTATCCGACATTCTATTTAATTTCGTCAAATCCAGTAGCGTTGCCTGTGAAAATAACCTCTCAACAGGCGCTGATGAAGGCAATGGTGTATTATGTTTGATAAATAATGTCCTAATAACTGGATATTTTTTAAAAATTTTAAGCTTCTTGCACGAATCTTGCAGATACCGAACCAGTTCATGCTCATTATTTTCTGGGGGGTGATTCTTAACCGATAAAACTTATCTCTTGTCTCGGTCTTACGCATTGATGTTGTATCTTCTATCTTTGTTGTTTCGGTTTATTTATCGGCTTAGAATCAGGCTCCTGGGTAAACAAAAGATGACGTCAGCATCGGATTTTCACTATTCTCTTGAAAATCGAAAAATTCGTCATCACTTTCAAGCATTGATGGCGACTGCTCACTTATATTTGCTGGCCTTGTCATTTTTTGGGACAATCTTTTTAATTTTTTTTCGGCTCCGTTGTCTAAACATGGTACCCATATGCCTTGAATTTCGGTTGCAATAATGCAGCTATTGCTGCAATCTCATCGTTGCCTTCCAACGTAAAAAAATCCTCAAATCTTTCGTCTAATTTTAAAATTAAACTATCGAGTAGTGGTTTACACAATATAATTTTACCAGTAGATAATTGGACCCATTTTCTTTTGAGGCTTATCAAAGTTGGTAAAAGATAGCCACAATGACAATTTTTTTCTGCTTGTAACACGTCAATGGCTTTAGCAAGTGGTTTAAAAGCTTCAAGGTACTCTTTAATCAAAAAAAAATTATCTTCTGTTAAACAGGGAATTTTTGAAATTACAAGCATTTCAAGAGCATATAGTTTTTCTTCAAGAGAAACTAATTGACTCAAAGAGTCGTACATAGAATTCTACCGAGTTTCAACTGGCCTTATTAAAGTGCAACCAAGATACTCGGTAATTTCTTCGAGCTTTTTTGAAGAATTGAAACACTTCCACAGATCTTTACATCTTCTAATGACTGACTCATGAGTCTTTCTTAAATTGTCATTATAAGAGAGGATTTTTAGCGTATCTGTCGTGGCAATCAGATTCAAGGTGTGACTAACACAGCGAAAGTGACGAGGCAAAGAAGCCCTTAAATTTTCTGACACCATCTCTACAGAATTACTTTCATCCTCATCTTCTAGTTCTTCTGGTTCAAATTCGTCAAAAATATTATTGGCTGACTGTTCAAGATCTACATCTAAAAAGCTTTCATCGGAAAGTTCCCGCAAAGAATTCTCACTAACAGACTGCTGGGGTTACTTCAACTATAAGTAGTATATATACTGGGATAGCGAGACACCGATGACGTCACACCCCCCCCCTTCCCCCACTCTGAGGGGGAGAGGGTCGCCGCCACCCACCGGGAGGGAGTGGGGGGAGGGGGAGGTAAAGAGGGGGAGGGGATAGCCGCCACCCACCTACCGGTAGGGGGTGGGGGGAGGGGTGGTGATAAAGATCAGCCACCCACCGGGAGAGAGGTGGGGGAGGGGGGAGGATAATTAATGTCCACC
>JAWWEM010051115.1:0-10057 GCA_035582935.1 Ormyrus thymus
TTCGTAACCGTCTCGCGGATTTATATCGGGTGGTAGTGAAGTGAATTTTTGTGACCGGTCCGCGACCTTTGGATAGGTGGTCTTTAAATTATAACGAATTAAATAATTGGTGATTTAATATTAATTTTTTTTTTTTATTTAAAATTTGAGAAAATTTGCGCCAGGTCACAAATGGCATCCCTTGTGGGGACGGTTACGAGCCGTTAGAAAATATCACAAAATGGCTGCCGAGTGATGATGAAATCGACAAATTTGAAAGAAAATGGCCAGACGGGAAACAGAAGATCTGTTAGAGTTTTAGGCGAAGTTCGCGATAGTGTCCGGTTGAATAAACTTAAACTTTAATTTAAAAATACGAATAGTTGGATAATAGAAGCTGATTATAGTAAATTCAGATACTGACTGGTGCGAGGGAATTTTTTTTTTTTAAAAATACCTCGATATTTTCAGAGGAAATTTTACACCCGTTGCGGAATAGATTTTTTACAATTCTTTTTAAGAGATAGACAATTATTGAATTTTAAAAACCAGAGTTAATCGACAACGAAGTAACGGAAATTTTTCTTTTGAATACTTGAAGGTCTCGAATTGATTTGGATTGTTGAATACCAATCAATAATTTCTTTTTTCCTCCTCCTATTTGAACAAGTAATGCCAGAATAGAGTGATAGCCAGACATCGAGCAAGATTTTAGTCCCTAATTAAATTTGAGTTATTTTTTTTTTCCAGTTTAGCGTTTTGCTTTTCAGGGTAGGAATAAAATAGCGTCTTTCTTTTGGCGGAATAAAAGGAAATTGAAAAGTGATTCCAGAAGTTACCCGGGAAAATGACGGTTAAACCAATTTGAAATTAAAGGTGGCCATAAATTGTTTCTTCCAATTAATGAACGGTGTAGCTAGATAAGACGGAAATGGAATGGGAAGTTTAAACTGAAATTTCAACGAATTTTAATTTTTTTCCTTTTCTTCCGGATTGATGTTGAACGGACGTAGCACGGAATCATAAGCCTTAATTAAAAGTTAATTTACTCGATATAAGATCTGGGGAATAGGAACGATTTTTTTTCCTTTTGTTAAGAATACAATGGTTCATTTTAGAAAATTGGCTAGAAGAAACTTTATTTATAGAATGCCCTGTCAGTGAATGGTACAAGAATTTGACGACTCTTCTTGTGCCAAGGTTTCCTGGTATAGAGAGTAGGCCCTACGACCCTTTGTCAATTGACAAATACTAAAATAAAATTTTATGCTATATGACATGTTGTTTATAAGACAGACTTTCTTTTGAGGAATTTGATTATTTAATTAAGCCCGATTTTGTTGAATTTTTTTTATGTTATGTGTGAGCCAGACTTTCTTTCAGGAAGATTTTTTTGTGTTTCTTTTAGGAAGATAAATGGTTTAAATTTTGGAACTTAGGGTTTGTCAGTAGATTTAGGTCGTAGGAAGCCAGATTTTCTCTCCAGGAAGACAGTACTCTAGCCAGTCAGGGGAAAGCCAGTTGGGCGGGATAGAAGCCAGTTATAGAATTTGGAATACGCTCATAATATGGCGACCAGCCAAATGAAAAGAGGTGCGAAAGTACCCGAGGAACAATGGACCACCCTCGAGCAAGTCTTGAGTAATTCGAAGGACGCAAAGAAAGTTAAGAAGTTGATAGAGAAATTGAATCCTCAGGATATTATTGGGGAATTAGACAGGATCGCCGCCAGTACCATCGGGGATTTGGATCTGCTTCGAGATAGATTATTAAGATGGGAATTACTACATATCCATCCTAGGGCCCCGATATCATGGTGGAACGAAGATAACCGAGGAGAGGCCATGCCGGTTATGACTAAGGCGTTGCTGCAAGCACCTTCGGAGGAAGCCAGTGAAGAGCCTAAAAAGAAAAGAGGGCGTTCAAGGAAAAATTCCAAAGTGATCTCCCCGGAACGACGGCAACCAGGAATTCCAGAGGCAGAGGGAATTGAAAGTTTAGAACCTTTCCAGCCATTGCCAGACACCAATCGTCGGACGGGAGTGTTAACCATTGACCGGAGGAATTTGCGAAATCCGTTGAGAAAAGGAACTAATGTGCTCCAAGTACCACAAAATTCCTCGCTACGATTGATATGGTCGCCTCAACTTGAGCAAATTCTGCATACGGTTGGAACCGGTCATGCAGAAGGACAGATAAGAATGCCAGACGATGCCAGACAGGGGAATACTGAATCGAGTAGACGAAATAATAACTATTAAGAAGCGAGAACGTTAAATCAGACGCTAGAAAGGATAACCAACACGGGAATTCAGAGGACACATCCTCCACCTCCGACGCTGTCAACGGCCACGGTTGAGTCAGAAGTGCCAGAACCTACTAAGACAGCAAGATCACTCGGTAGTAACCCAACCGCTAAGAAGGATATATTGGGTAATTCCCGGGGATTGAATCACAGGATTCAGTTATCAGAGGAATCTGAGTTGGAATATGCCAGTGATATTACGGAGGAGGATGAAGTTCCGCCATCAAATGCCAGTCGTACCGATCGATACAATAGCTATTCATCGCGTTCAACGAAGGACAGTGATCTAAGATCTTGGAGACCTCTTGCTAGAAGTAGTGGAATTATGCATCGCCAGTCAGAAAAGGATCGGAAAGCCAAATTAGCAGGAGAGAGTCTCAAGTACATCAAAATGATGCAGAACTGGCGTTTGTCCTTTGACGGAAGTGAAAAGGACAGTGCCGAAGATTTCCTCGATCGGTTGGAAGATTTAAAGGGTGCGGTGCGAATGCCAGACCAGGAATTATTAAGAGCCTTACCAGGTATTCTGACAGGATATACCAGTCGTTGATTCCGCACGGAAAAGTCAGACCTGACTTCATGGAAGGAATTCAAGAGGGCCTTTCGGAATCAATTCTTGAAAGAAGTTGATCAGGAAGATCTATTCGATGAGCTGAGACGCCGAACGCAAGCAAAGGGGGAGAAAATTGCGCAGTATTTAGCGAACTTCAAGTTGATAATTTTCCGATTCAAGGAACCTCCGAAAACATCTGATCAGGTGAGAATAGCGTACAGGAATTTGAGACCGGAATATCGGATGTATTTGGCCGATCGGAAGTTCAATTCATTGGTAGATCTGAAGCAGGCGTGTCGGAAGTACGAGTATATCCGGGAATTAAATAGTTCTTTTGTGTCTCCTCCACCCAAGGAGAAGATGAAGATTCCGGACGCGGCATTCGCAGGAGCCAGGTCAAGAGTGAGATTGGCAGCCATAGAAGCTGAAAGGCAAAGGGCGGTGTTGCCAGATAGAGTGGAAAAGGAATCCGGTAGTAAGAAAAAGAATAAAAAAGAAAGGACCCATAATGCCAGCCAGACTCCACGATCAGCCAGACCCCCATGCCAGGGAAGCTCTTCATATGCGGCTGTAGCCGCCATAGATAACAATCCGTTGAGTAATAATCGACCAGAATCTAGAGGAAATTATTTTCCAATGTACCGCAACCGGGAAGAGTTTCGCAATGCCAATGGGGTGAGGAATGGGTGGCAAGAACCAAGGAGGTCGTATCAATCCTCCACTTTTCCACCAAGAGCATTCAATAATCAACCAGATCGCCAGAATCAAAGAAATGTGACAGCAAAGGAGCCAGTCCGCGGAGAGTTCTATGGTGCTTGTTTTGTTTGCCAGACAGTGGGGCATCGAGCCGGGGAGTGTCCTCATCGCAAATGTTTCGCATGCGGAAAACCCGGCCATATTGCTACGGAATGCACGGAACCTCGTAGAGCAGCTACCCGTTGTCAAGTTTGCGATAATCCTGGATTCGTTTTTAAAACATGTCCGACTCCCAAATGCGAAGAAATGCGTCGGAAGTTGGAAAACTAGATGCTCGGAATTTTGTGGAGTTCCGAAATTTTAACCGGGCCAATACCAGAACTCGATGGAAGACTATGCCAGAAGAACCAGGGTTTAGCAAGAACGAGCAAGGAAACTTCGCCAATAACCCGAGGGGTGGTGGAGAAAGGATTCCCGAAACAGAGGAACAGAAGTTAGGAGAAGAAGTTGTAGAAGAAACGGCCGTCGAGGCCAATGTCCGAGAGGACAGTAATTGGGAGAGAATAGTAGTAACCGAGGAAGAGACGGTGATTAAAGATGGAGGAACCCTTATCGCCAGTCATGAGGAAGAAGCAGAGCCAGATAGTGATTCCACGTTCGAGGGGAACGACGAAATAAAGGGGATCACTACGGCTGAGATTCATCACCAGGAAGAAAAGGATGAAGAGGTAGTAATATTTGACCGGGAAGAAGTACGGCGTGAAGTCTGGAATTTGGTCGCACAGATGACTCTATCGAGGGACAGTACAGGAAATGATCAACGACAGAGCCAGCCAGACATTAAAGCCAGACCTCCAATACAAATGACTGCCACGGTATGCGAAGAACGAGAGATCGCAGTAGCCGGAAGTCAGGAGGACAGACGGTATTTCTTGGCTGTTGAGTGGGAAGGTCAGGTGTACCAAGCATTATTTGATCCAGGCGGGGAAATGTCGTTAGTAAGTCCAGCAATAGCGGAGAGATTCGCAAGGAAAGTTTCAAAAACATCTTCAGCGGTAAGGAGCGCTTCGGGAGGAATTTCCAGAGTCAAGGGGAAGATTCAGCTGAAAATTAAAATAGATAATGTAGAAAGAGAATTGCCAGTCGATATTGCCAGTAGGCTGGACCAGGATATTATACTGGGGGTCAATTTTTGTGATTTATTTGATTTGACAGTTAGAACGGCCAGCCGAACGTGGAGATTAGGCGAAGGAGAATGGAGAGAGTTATCACGTGGTGAGATCAACCCGGATGTAACAGTATATGCGGAGTGCGCTGGAATAAGCGAACTAACCATCAGCCAGTCACGGAAAGTACAGAAGATAGTGCAGAAATTGATACCGACAGACACCGACAAACTTGGAATGACCGACCTTATCGAACATCATATTGATGTTCAAGGAGCTCCACCGGTTCGCCATGGAGCACGGAGGATTTCGGAACACCGATTGGCAGCAGCACAAGAGAAGTGCGAAGGTTGCACGAACAAGGGATTATCGAACCCTCTGCTAGTGAATGGAGGAGTGCGCCAGTCTTAGTGCCGAAGTCAGACGGTAGCATCCGATTCTGTATAGATTATCGGGATGTGAATAAAGTAACCAAAAAAGATGCTTATCCCGTGGCCAACATGGATGCTATCTTAGATAAGTTGCGGAAAGCCAGATTCATTACCAAGATTGATCTCAAGCAGGCTTACTATCAGGTGCCCCTAGATTGGACGAGCCGCAAGTATACGGCGGCGATACCCGGTTCCGGCCTCTGGCAGTTTGTACGTTTACCGTTCGGGCTTACTAACGCGCCCATGACCTTCCAAAGGTTAGTAGATGCCTTATTTGGACCGGAATGCGAATCGTATATCTTCGCATATTTAGACGATATAATTATTGCCACTGAGGACTTTGAGGATCACCTAAAATGGCTCGAGTTTGCTCTGAAGAAGCTGGTGGATAGTGGTTTGTCAGTTAACCGAGAGAAATGTGAGTTTTGTTGTGGCAGAGGTAACCTATTTAGGTTATCGATTAGATAAGGATGGGCTGAGGCCCGATCCGGACAAGGTCAGGCCAGTCAGAGAGTATCCTCGCCCTAAGAATCTAAAGGAACTACGAACGTTTCTCGGAATGATCGGTTGGTATGCCAGGTTCCTGCCTAACAATGCAGAAATCAAATTGCCATTGTTGAAGCTGATTCGTAAAGATGCTCAGTGGAAATGGGAAGACGAACAGGAGGAAGCTTTCGTAGCACTTAAGGAAGCTTTAGTCACCGCGCCAGTTCTTGCCAGACCCGATTTTGCCAAACCGTTTACGGTTCAATGTGATGCCAGTCAGTATGCCATTGGAGCCGTTCTCACTCAAGAACACAAGGATGGAGAACACCCGATTGTATATATTAATCGAGTTCTCAATCCCGCCGAGCGGAATTACGGGATTTCGCAAAAAGAAGGATTGGCAGTGCTATGGGCCGTAGATAAGTTACGACCTTACTTAGAAGGTTCGAAATTCACGGTGATTACGGACCATAGTGCACTAAAGTGGCTATATGAAGCGAAAGAGTTGAAAGGAAGATTAGCCCGATGGGCTTTAGAGCTTCAGCAGTAGGATTTTGAGATTATATATCGAAAGGGCCGATTAAACCAAGTGCCAGACGCGTTAAATCGAGGTATTGAAGAAGAATTAGGACAAGTAGCCGCATTCCAAGAAATCCAATATCCTTATTACCTGAGGAAACTAGAAGAAGTTAGCCAGACGCCAGGAAAATTCACCCATTGGAGGATAGAAAATGGACTGTTGTATCGATTTCGAAATGATCCGTTGCTTGATCCCATTACCTATCGTCAGGAAGGCTGGAGATTGGTGGTCCCAGCAGAAGAAAGAGACAGAGTAATGAGGGACGCCCATGGGATGAAGTCGGTAGGTCACTTAGGGATCGAAAAGACTTACCAACGAATAGCAGCTGAATATTATTGGCCAGGCATGTGGCAAGACGTTTACGGTTACATTACCTCCTGTATTACTTGCCAGAAGTATAAGGTATCCCAACAAGGTCCTCAGGGACTGATGGGAAAACGAGTAGTGGAACAACCATGGACGGTAGTAGTGGCCGATTTAATGGAATTTCCCCATAGTAAGAGCCAGGCGAAATATTTGATTGTATTCCAGGATCTCTTTACGAGATGAGTGGAATTGAAACCGATAAGGAAAGCCGCCGGTAAAGCAGTCGCTCGTGCTTTTGAGGAACTAATCCTATTCCGGTGGGAAGCACCAAGATTTCTGTTGACGGATAATGGGAAGGAATTTATGAACAAGGACTTGGAAGAAACTTTATCACAATATGGGGTTAAACATATTGCGACCCCGCCTTATCATCCTCAGGCCAATCCAGTGGAGCGGAGCAACCGAACTCTGAAGACCATGATTGCCAGTTACGTCGACAAAGATCATCGGGATTGGGATAAATATTTGCCAGAATTTAGACATGCTGTTAATACCGCCACTCAAGCATCATTAAAAGTTTCGCCAGCCTTCCTTAATTATGGGAGACAGCCGATGCCAGTCAAGAGCCTTCGAAGGGAAGTAGAAGATATACAGGAGGTTATCGCCAATATGCCAGTCGAATGGATTGATAGATTGAAGAGGTTAGACGCTCTAAGAGATCTTGTAGTCAAGTTCCTCGATGACAGTCATGAGAAACAAAGGAAATACTACGATAGAGGGCGAAAACAAGTGGAATTCAAAGAAGGAGATTGGGTATTACGGAGAATGCATCCACTGTCAAACGCATTGAAAGGTTATTCCGCGAAACTGGAGATGAAATTTGAAGGATTGTTCCAGATTACAAAGAAATTGTCTCCTACAGTTTATCTGGTTACGACCCGTAACAATAAACAGGTTGCTAAGGTTCATATCACGGATATTAAAAGATTTGTTCCTAGAGGAGGAACAGAGTAGGGGAGGGGAAGGGAACTTTGTTCATGCCAGATATCGGAAGGGCCAGTCAATGCCAGTTGCCAGTCGATGCCAGTCTTGTCAGGCGAAGCCAGGAAGCCAGTTAATAAGTTGTGTTGTCCACGTTTTGGGGTTGTCTTACAGGAGGGTGAATTAAGGGAAAGCAGGAGAAGTGCTATTAATCGGGGTGATGTCATGTGTTGTCTTGTGTCGTCCGTAAGATATATTCTAAAAGAGCCAGTCAAGCCAGAAAAGAAAAATTGTACTTTGGTTTTCAGATGTCTGAAATCAAGAAGCAGAAGACCGTTGTGGAGGAAACGCAGGTGCTCGACGGAGAGAACAACACCGGCGTCGACACCAACATTCCAGTCGGAATGGAGCTGGGGAACGGGGATGGGGAGGTGTCGGACTTCGTGTCCGAATTGGAGAGGGAAATTTTGGCCACTAAGGCGGCGTTGGAGGAGGCTGGGGAGATTCTTCCTCCGGGATCGCTGTCCAAGCCCGTACCAACGGCAACCGAGGTCGGCTCAGGGGTGAAAAGCCCGGTGGCGAAACCGAGCAAGATTAACCCTGAGCCGGCCAGCATTACGAAGGGGGTAACCATCGAGCAGCGGTTGTCGGAGGTCATTGCTCGGGGAGTTATCCCAAAGATTCCCAAGGTTAGTCGTGATACGGCTAAGGGAAGGGCTTCTCGAGCAGTGGAGGGGGAGGAAAGCGAGGAAGCCTGGCAAAGTCGGGAGGCGGTGGAGGAACTGGATGGAGTGTTAGGCAAGGGCACCAGACGTCCTCCTGTGACGAGGGTCATGCCGTCGCCGAGAATTCGGGAATGGAAGCTGAGGACGCTGCCATTGGAGACGGGGCCAACCGGGGATCTGGATTGGGATCGGGAGGAAGCGTCTGTGGGAAGTTCTCGTAGACGTGGATCCCCGAGACCTCCGTTGTCCGTGTTCGCCCCGAGTACGGTGGTGGCGTTCCCGGCCGACTATGCCGAGGACGAGGCGGCGGCTGATCTAAGGGAGAGACAGCGTAGAAACGCGGCGAGGAGGAAGCCTAAGCCGTACAATCCGAGGAGGCATTTCACCATGGAGGACTACGAGTCTGCGGTATTGGACCCACCCTCCTTGGATTGTAGGGAAAGGAGTAAGACTAGGAGTCGCGCGTTTCAACCTGTTGATTCCGGGAGACCGTCACAGGTTCTAGAGGATGGGCGAAATCACGAGGGGTCGACCAGCAGACCCCATCCGAAGGAACTAGGACCACCCAAGTCAAGTACTCCGGAAGGTTCTGATGCTCCACCCGCTAAGCTGGCTTCCGGAATCAAGCCGCCAAATTCAAACAAACCCTCGACGTCGGGGACAGCTAGACCGCGGCCGTCTAGATGCGAGGCCTCACCTGCGGGCGCAGTGGCCGGGGTGTCAACGGCACCCGGACCCAGTGACACCAGGGATAAGCCGAAGGAGAGGGGTATTATGTTCGGTGATTTGAAGCCGATACCCACGGATCGGAATGCAGATCCGCCGCCGTATTCATGCTACAATTGCTGGAGGTGGAAACACAATTTAGCCGATTGTCCAGCCCCGATCCACAAATTCTGCAGCAATTGTGGCAGAAGGGATGTAGAGGTGGCCGATTGTCCCCGGTGTGGGGGAGGTATTTAGAAGGAATCGGGCAGGGTTGCCTCGCATCCCTTCGGAATTGGCGGCTCCGATTCGTGTGGAGGAGGTGGAGATGAAAGAGAACCCTGAGATGGCGGGTTACACCTCTGTGCCGACAGGGAACCCGGAATCTTCGGCTGGTCCGGCCCGGAATTCGACTCCATTGGCGGCTCCGTCCGTGGAGGAGAATTGCGTGTCCGAGGTACTTCGGTTGCTGCACGAGGCGGAGAAATACCCGCCAGATTTGCGGGAGCAAATTATTCGCGCAGCGTTGCGCAAATCTCCGCCACCGTAGGTGAGGTAATCCGTCCGCCAGACAGGGGTTAGGGGGGTCCGCCAGACAGGGGTGGGGAGGGGTTTTCTTTTGCCAGACAGGGGTAGGGGCCAGACAGGGGTTGTAGGGGGTTGGGTTTAGGTCATCATCCTTCAGAAGAAGTCATATGACGAGATTCCGGTGAATCCGTAAGTTAGAAATACATGAATGGAAAATTAGGAATTGATAAGAAAGAAATATTTGTTTTATTATTTTAACTTGATTTTTTTTTATTATGGGACTAATTGCATGTTAGAATAAGTTAGATTAAGGTGGAGGAAAAATAGGGATGTAAAATCTTGGATGACCAGAGCGTAGCGTAGAGGGAATAGGAATTCATTGCACTTTCGAGAAAGAGAATTTTTTTTTTTCTTGTTTTTTATACAATTTATCGAGGTAAAAAGGAAAAAAGAAAGGAATTTTTTTTTTTTTTTTGTGTGTGTGGTGCGAGAATCGCAGTTTAGGGGAGGGGAATTGTGATGAAGGGAAATACATCTGAAAAAAAATTATATTTATTATTAGCTGTAAATTAAAATAAAATAGAAAATTATATTAAATTAAGGAAAATGCATCATA
>JAWWEM010051116.1:0-10056 GCA_035582935.1 Ormyrus thymus
AAATTAAGCATTGAAAATTTTTTATTTTGATTCTAATGAACGTTCTAACACATTCTTTGATACTTCTAGAACACATTACTAAAATAAAAAAAAAATTGAGTTTTTTAATGATTTTTGACTGTACCCTACCCTTAAGATAAGATTATTTCATCAAACCGTCAAAGTAAATTTAGAAGCAGACAAAATCGGACTAAACTGAGGAACAGTCTGCAAATTTTCGGATCAACACTGCATAGACATGGAAGGAGGATACAGTTCCTGGTCAATAATAAAAGAAAAGAATTGCCTAACAGGAAAATATGATAGGCTATATAACGGCCCAGCAATAAGAATGTCTTCAAAAAATCAAGAAACTATATTTTCTATAAATTCAGACAGAATATCATTTTCACGAACTACCAAAGGTAATTTCGAACAATGTGACAGGATATTGACTAAGACAGAACGTCTGAAATTATTTATATTCGAGAAAAATGATAATAATTCACTTTTTGAAAACGGACATCGACCAAACGTCGGAGAATTTAATATAGATACCTTACTTATGTAAACTCAAAATTTGTTCATGTTGAGACACACTTTAGAAAAGAATTAAAAAACCTATATTTAAGCATATTGAGAGATAATTGTGAGATAGAAAAGCAAGTAATTCAAAACTCACTATCCATAGCACCCACATCCTCCGACGAATTCGCCTACAATCTAATGAAAAAACCAGGTTTCATAGCAAGACTGGCAGGAGAAGCAGTTCATATCATCCAGTGCACTCCGAAAGAAGTAAATCTAGCACACTCAGACAAATGCTACATGGAACTACTACTTACATCAAGAAACAGGACACTATTTAAGACTCCTAAAACTCACATATTACTGAAATCAGGCAGTCAAATAAATTGCAATACCATTGTACCACAATATTTCAAAATCGGGAAAACATGGACAACATTCTCCCCCAAGTCACACAAAGTAAGCTGGAAAATTAAAATTTTAAACCCTAAAACAAGAATAAACTGGAAACCCGAAACAATTGAGTTCCTAGCAACAAGTGGCATATACAGTTAGGAAGATCTGAGAAGGCTCCAACAATACATAACTTTCCCATTAGAAAAATCAGCACTCTTAAATACTCTAGCAAGAGGAATGTAAGGAGAAGAAAACGCTCAAGAAGACCTCATAACAAACCTATTAGACGAACAAGCACTAGCACACATCGCCGAATCAACGTGGGAAAAGATTCAAAACAAATTCATTACATTTGACTCTATTAGCTCAGCCATTATCATGATATTTATTATCATAAACATAATCAAAAAAATATTCCACATAATTATGAGAGGCTACACTCTACACACACTATTTGGATGCTCACTAAATATACTAGGAGCAATATTCAGCTCAATTACACACTTACTCATAGTCTTAAGAAACGAAGATGAAAAACAAAAGAGAAAAAACCAAAAAACTATAGAATTAAGGGAGATATTAATCGCTAGCCAAACGCTAAGAACACCACCCCTAACAATACCACCAAGGCCAATACTAAAACAACAAGAAACGTTATTCACAACAGTCAAAATGCCACCACCAATCCCTATAGCTTCACGCTCAACAATTTCACCACCTAAACTACCAAATTCACGCCATACAACTCATAAAACAGAAAACTATCTCACAATTATACCAGAACAAAGACAGAAAGCTATCCCATCATTTTCATTATAAACACAACACCGTTAGATCAGAACAATTTCAAACAAATTCAAAGCAAAATCAAGACTCAAAGAAACAAAATAAAAAATTCCTTTCAACCACAAGAACACACATACGGCAAGGCCACAGGAAGGCGTGCAATAGCATCTTGCCATCATACAACGCCGAGCCAAGTCCATTGTCCTCACTAACAAACACCAACCATCGAGTGGCACGCAAGTCTGACATGCGCCTTAAATGGACGTAGCGTGACAACGACAGGGCAAAAAAAGAACGCAAATGGCAATCTCAGGACACCCTCTCAGGTACCTAGCTACAAAAATTACTCACAAAAAAAAAATCGGAAAGTAAATAAACACCCTATGGCCATTTATGTCCTTTATAAAGAAAAGGGACACGCAGGGTTTTTACATAAATATGGGCCGCGACACACATAAAGCACACCACTTCCTCGTTTTCCGCGCCGTGACTGCAGATCTCACCCCGCCGCTAACTCTTCCGAAGGGAGGGAAGCAGGTGAAAGTAATTTACCTACTACTTTCTATCAATATACTAAATAGCAACTAGAAACAGAAGAAAGAGGTATAAGTACACACATCATTAAATACAGAAAAAAAGAGGAAAACTAAAAGATGAGAAAAATATATAGAAAAAAAAGAAATCTAATCCAAGGGCAAGGAAAATCGCAACAGCTACATGTAAAAAATAAAAATTTGAATTAGAATAACCGAACTAAGAAAAGCCTATAATTAAAACAACCCACCTAAGGAAGAAGAGGGCAACTTCAAGTGATGGAAACAAGACGGCCGGAACACCAGGTACATTAGAACCACCTTCCACGCCACAACCGGAACGACTGAAAAACAAAAGAAAATTAGTATATGCACACATACAAACAAAAAAAAAGTTAATAATACATAATAAAACCAAAAACATCCTGAATACAAGAAATTATCATCTTAAAAGAAAAAAAAAATAATATATAACAATGAAAAAAAAACAAAAAGAAAAGAAAAATATGCATAGAAATATTTGATACTTCAACCTCACCAAAAAAATAACTTAAGGATTTGGAAAGCCCAAGAGGTCCAATGACGTCATTCATGGGTAAATGATCCGCTTCAAACACCATCCCGAAGAAAGACTCACATCCAGGAAGACACAAAATAGATCGAAAATGTCAAAAAAAGAGCAAGTTAATTAAATACTCCTAACCACTAAAACTCCACGTGGTCGTCAAGATAATGCTACAGCATACGGCACTACTACGCCGCACAGAAATAGCTCTCATTACTATATACCTGGACAAATCTGTAAACCGCGCGAAAATTTAAATGTCAAATGCTTAAATAATTTTTCAAAAACGCAAAATACCTTTTTGTAACAATTTTCAAACAAATAAATTTTTCTCGAGAACTAAAATAATTCCCAACGAAATTTTTATGCAAAAACCATATTAAGGTCATGTTACATTAACCCTCAAAAGTCATAAAATAACAATTAAATATCTCAAAAGTTTACAATACGAAAATAATTATTTTAGCATACAATAAGTTCTACAGAAAGGATAAATGGGACTACGTCAGGAAAATTCAGAATCTGTTAATTTAAAATTTTAATTGTTTCAACTTTTATAAAATTACAGGAATCTATTAAGCTGCAATTTTACAACTAAGGGATAGGTATAACTTAGGAAAAAATTAAAAATTTTTCAATTATACATTAATAAATTATTTAAATTACTTATAACAGAAGTCAAAGAGATCAAAAAACTGAATTAGCAATTATATTTCTAAAATTTAGCAGTACACAAAACAATTTTTTTTAAATTTTTCCAATTAAATTTCCTATTATTATCCTTATTCTCCTGCCCGCTCACATGTCAGGGACATCCTTTACATCCTCGATTTGCGCTAATGGGAGTAGCGCAACACTCACAGGAGACAGTAAGTCCTAATTATAAATCATACACTAAAATTGCATTTCCTCTTCAAATTAGAAGTCAACAACCAAAATATTGGTGGAGTCTCTCCACTGGATTCATACCGAATTCAATTCTTTTTATAATCGAGAAAACTTGACCTTATGGTTACAAATTCAAATTCAAATTTCCATCATTTCAATCAAAATCATTTATCTTTTTTAAATTCATCACATAATTAATTAATAAAATTGAGGTCCTTTCTTTCGCTAAAGTCAGGACTTAACAAAGCAAACGAATTTCTTAAATTCCGATTAAAACGTTTAATTTTTAATAGAAATATTCCTACGCGCATTCAAATTGCCTAGACAACATGTACCTGAAGTTTGCATCATTGGAACGCAACCCTTAATTAGAGATATAAAAAACGAAAAACGACGAGTACCAATTCGTACAGATTAACACTGTAAATTACGTTTTTTTTAACGGCGATCTTAAATTTGAGCTTGAGACAATGACTGATGATCATCCCGACCACCGGAATCCACCCTAAGGGGATGAAATGAAATTTTGAAAAAAAAATCGGAAATTTTCGAAAAACCGTTTCTCGGAGATTGTTACTCTAACTTTCCGCTTTTTTGCGGCAATCTAAAAGTTGGTGTTGGGATAATTCTTCATGACCATCCCGGCCACCGGAATCCACCGAAAGGGGGAGGGGAATGAATTTAAAACACCTTGGAATTCAACTTTCCGTTTCGTTGCGATTGGTACTCTAAAGTTCCGCTTTTTTCACGGCAATCTTAAATTTGAGCTTGACAATGACTGATGATCATTTCAACCTCCGGAATCCACCCGAAGGGGATAAAATGGAATTTTGAAAAAAGCGGAAATTTAGAGTACCAATCTCCATGAAACGATTTTTCTAAATTATCCGATTTTTTTCACAATTCCGTTTCATCCTCTCCCGGTGGATTCCGGGGGCTGGAATAATCATCAGTCAGTAGTTATGGCAACACTTTGGAGAACCCAAACATCTCCAAAGTGTCGCCGAGTCAGCAGAGCAGTATGGAGGGGAATGCCTGGCGGCGGGCGGTGCGCACAAAGGGAGTGGGGGCACTGAGAGCTTCCGCGCGCCGCGCGAAATTTGGGACTGCAGGGAAGGAGGAGAGAGAAAGCTCTCTCTCTCTCTCTCTCTCTCTATTTTTATGGCGCGGGAAAAGTCGAAACTCGTACCCTCGCGACGTATGAAATGACTCGACCCGTTTTCGGAGCGAACTCATCGCCGTGTAGCGCTTTGTATATTAAAGATACGAATGCAAAAGAACTTAAAAAAGAAAAACTGGATGACATCTTTTAGCGAGTCGCAGGTCAGTCGACGAAACAAAAACACTCATCCGGGACGTGATTAATATTAACAAAAGGGCAAACTTTGAAATGCACGGTTGGGCCTGCAACGACCTTCGAGTTCTAGTAAACGTTGAAAACGCGGAAAAAGAGAACGCTAGTCCGAACACACGACTTTGTAAACTGGGAGGAGAGCGAGTACTAGGGCTTGTGTGGAATACCGAAACGGACACTCAAGTTTCAAAGTCGGGTTGGAAAGAATTCCAGACAAAATTTACGAAGGGCTCAGAAAGCCGACCAAAAGAGAATTTTTGCGGATAATCATGTCGGTTTTCGTTCCGCTCGGTTTACTAAGTCCGTATACTGTACAATCCAAACTACTGATGCAGGACGTTTGGCGCTGCGGGGTCGGCCGAGATGAGCCACTTCCAGACGAAGAACACCGCGGATGGCTCACTTCGCTAAATCACTTGAAAAACATATGCTCTTGCAAAGTGTCGCGTAGTTTATCGCCAAAGGGAAAATCATTTTCAAACCCACAACTCCACGTATTCCGCGGTGCCAGTTTACGAGCATACGTGACAGCAATTTACATTCGTTTCGACGTTCCTGGGGAACCTGCGCGCGTATCCCTTCTGATTGCGAAGACAAAGGTCGTACCAATAAAACCTCTTTCAATCCCACGCCTAGTATTGCAGACGGCTTTGTTAGCAGCTCGCTTAATGAATTCCGCGATTAACGAACTCGAAATAAAAATCGAAAGGCGGGTACTGTGGTCCGACTCGCAAACCGTGCTACAATGGATACGAACGGAACCAAGAATGCGGCAAATTTTCGTGGCTCATCGTCTAGGAGAGATAAGCGAGGTTACTACAGCCGCAGAATGGCAATGGGTACCGACGCGTCTAAATCCGGCAGATCATGCCACGCGATGGGTAAATAATGCCGCGAACGCAGAAAACGCGTGGTTTTTCGGTCTTGATTTTTTAAGCGCCCATGAATCGCGATGGCCACTGCAGAAATCGTTAATCGAAAAGGAAAAAGCCGAAATTGATGAACTTGAAGCACGAAATTTACAAATCTACACCGTATCGATAAATAGCGATGCCCTGCCGTTGACCGCGCGACTTTTAGGATGGCAAGGGCTCTTAGTCACCGGACGGCGAATTCTCAAATGCTATTTGCGGTGGCGTAAAAAAAGCCAAATTTCAGATTTACAAGTGCGCGGTCGCATTGCAGAAACCTTTTGAATACGGGAAATACAATCACAGAGTTTCCGCGAAGAAATAACGCTCTTAGAACGAGGCAAGTCGATCAAACAAAGCGGAAAATTAGTAAATTGATGTCGTTTCTTAGACGAAAATGAAATTATGTGTGCGGAAGGGCGAGTGACTAAAATCGGAGATTTCCAATTCAATAACAATCCCATAATACTCGATGGGAAACACCCCGCGACGCGACTATTGATAAAAGACTATCACCGGCGCTTTTATTACGCAAGCCACGAGGCGGTGATAAACGAAATTAGACAGCGTTTCCATGTAGTGGGTCTGCGAAGTGCTTTACGGTCGGTGGTATACAAATGCCTAGGATGCAAACTACGTCGCGCGAGGCCGAAAAGTCAAAAAATGGCACCTTTGTCGGCCGCTCGCTTAGGCTATCGTATGAGACCTTTTAGTCATTGCGAGATTGATTATTTTGGGCCATTGCAGGTGAAGGTAGACCGCCGCAGAGAGAAACGTTGGGGAGTGCTCTTTACGTGCATGACCATAAGAGCCGTTCATTTAGAAATCGCGCACTCTTTAAGTGCGAGCTCGGCAATCATGGCATTACAGCTACTGTCGGCTCGAAGAGGCTCCCCTACGACTATGTACAGTGACAATGGCACCAATTTTCGTGGCGCTTGTATGGAACTAAAAGAGGCGATTCAGAAAATC
Source organism: Ormyrus thymus (assembly GCA_035582935.1). NCBI lineage: Eukaryota > Metazoa > Arthropoda > Insecta > Hymenoptera > Ormyridae > Ormyrus > Ormyrus thymus. The sequence goes on from JAWWEM010051116.1 coordinate 6,913, forward strand.
GAGAAAGACAGGCAACGTGAATATGCGTTAAGAAATGGCATGCGGTGGTCGTTTAATCCTCCCGATGCTCCTCACATGGGAGTCAAGGTCGCGCTTGGTGCTTATTTAAACGATCAAGCTCCGAGTGACGAAATCATGCTGACGCTCTTTTGAGATAGAGCATTCGATCAATTCACGGCCACTGACGCATGTATCGATCTACCCGCGAGATTCTGAAGCGCTCACGCCCAATCATTTTTCGATAGGTACGTCGTCAGGTGCGATTAAGCTAGGCTCGTATGACCCAAAAGAGGTAAACTCCAGGAAACAATGGCGTATTGCGCAGGCATTTGCTGACAGCTTTTGGCAACGCTGGCTTCGGGAGTATCTTCCGACGATATCAATTCGTGCGAAATGGCCGTCAAAGGAAAAACAATTAAAAGTAAACGACCTAGTTTTAATAATAGATTTACAGGCCCCGCGCAACTGTTGAAAAAGAGGAAAAATTGTCGATGTTTTCTCTGGTAACGATGGAATAGTCCGAGTCGCCAAGCTGGTACGACCAACCAGTAAATTAATTAAATTATTTAGTGACGATGATGTACAAAATTAAAATTTATTTTGTACGGGGAGGAAATTGTTGAGAACGGATTAAGCTCTCATAGAAAATATCATTTTTTCTTTCATTTTTATAAGCGTTTTGTGAGCCGCAGAAGGAAAATTCGTTTGTTTTCTATTTTTGGTTTTAATTTGCATTAATTGGAATTTGTATTAATAAAATTTGTATTATTTAAAAAAGAAAAAAGATATTCTTTGTTGTGTTTGAGAGGCGAGGGTTGTTCTCTAAATAATAAAAACGTGATGCGCGATTTCGGTGGGATTTTTCCGTTCGCGGTGCGTCGGAATTCTTTCAGAAAAATAAAACAAAATATTGTAACGGTCTTTTAAACTGTATGTATAATTTAAATGATTTGGCGGATTGCCTTTTTGTATCGCGAAGCTCGCGACCGAGCCTTTTCAAAATAAAGTGCGTTAAAATGTAAAAATGACGAAGGGAATCCGAGTATTAAAAAAAACAAAAAGAAAAAAACAAACAAGAAAAAGAATAATGAAATCGAAGAGGGCTTGCAGGCGACTCCTTTTCAGCGTGCATCGTTAATAGATGCACAGCTGTATTTAGCCTCAGCTCGGGGTAACTTGGGGTTCCCCGAGGCTGTCTTCACCCTCTGCGAGTCTGCTTGAGAGATCTGGGTCCCAGCGTGTAAGAGAAAATCTTAAGATGGACCCTAGGCCGTTCTGGCTATGGAGTGAGCAGCGAGCACCTCATCGTCTGGAATTTTCCTTTCTAAATGTGTATTTGAAAGGCTCGTAAGAAGAGGCAGTTGTTGCAAACGGACTAAGCATGTCCTTTCTACGTAAACAAAGTAAAATTCCTTTCGTCATTTGAGTCATACGAATTTTATAACAACATAGCAGCAATTTTCTTATGAAGAAAAAGAAGGGGAGCCCTCAGCAGCGCAGCGGCGCGGCGGCTGGGCGGCAAGAGCTCGTTGAAGACGAGCGCGGGACTCACTTTCCGTTTTGTACTCACCAGAGACGGACTACAAAATTAAAATAAAAATTTAAACTATTGTCTTTATTTTTCTTTGCTTTCCACGCCTTCCTACTCCTACAAAAATATTACTCGTTGATTGCTTATCGATTTTTACCTATACGATTATTTTTATCGATTTTGAATATTTCCGGGTGATTTTTAGACTGCAGACTTGTTAAAAAGTAGCTGTTTCAATGCTACCGTCAAAATAATGTAATTTTAAAAATTCAAAAGTTTTTAATTTTTGATTTCTGTTCCTCGAAGGAGAGTGCGATAGGCGAGTTCAGTAACATAAATCGAGCCGCTCACGTTATCTCTTTCTTAACTACAAATTTAAAATTTTCGAATCTGAAAGTTTTACAAATTTTGACGGTAGCATTGGATTAAGTGTCTCGAAATTAAACAACAATTCAAAAATTGTGTTGCTATCTTAAAAATTACTCGTTGTTTATTTATTAAGTTTTAACGATATGATTATCTTATTTCGAAGTGATTTTATATATACGTATACTTGTTTAAAAATGTTTGTTACAACCACCGTCAAAGTAATGAAATTTCGAAATTGGAATGTTTTAATTTTATAATTTCTGATCTTCGAAAGAGATTGGGATAAGTAAGTTTAATGTAATGCGAACCGAGCCAGTCGCGTCTGCTTGACTATAAGTGGTGCTGAATTTGCACCTTTGGAAATTTTTTACACGTGAGAATCGTTTAGAAGGAAATTCTTGTTTTGTCTGCGTGTTGGTTAGCTTCTTGATATCTGGTGCATAAAAGCTACCGAATATGATTGGTAAGCAGCTCTCCCTCTCTTTTATGTAGTTCTCTCTGACAGCAAACCCGTCCCCTCTCTTCTAAAAATAAAACTATTTGTGCAGCACTTCATTTGGAACAATTACTGCGTCAGTCGCGAATGTGCTCTTGTCGCGGTGTGAAGCGGAAATTTAGAGTACCAATCGATACGAAACAATTATTCGAAATTTCCGATTTTTTTCAAAATTCCGTTTCATCCCTTCCCGGTGGATTCCGGGGGCTGGGATGATCATCTATCATTGTCCCAAGCTCAAATTTAAGATCGCCGTGCAAAAGCGGAAATTTAGAGTACCAATCGACACGAAACGATTTTTCGAAATTTCCGATTTTTTCAAAATTCCATTTCATCCCCTTAGGGATGATGCCGGATGTCGGGATGATCATCAGTTCTTGCCCCGAGCTCAAATTTAATATTGCCATGAAAAAAGCCGAAATTTAGAGTACCAATCGCAACAAAACAGTAAGTGAAATTCCAAAGTCTTTTAAATTCATTTTCACCCCCTTAAGGTGGATTCCGGAGGCCGGAATGATCATTAGTCAATATCCCAAGCTCAAATTTATGATCGCCGTTAAAAAAGGGGAAGTTTAGAGTACCAATCTGTACGAATTGGTACTCATCGTTTTCCGATTTTTGTATCTCTAATTAAGGGTTGTTTAGTGGTTGGGAAATCAATGATTATACTTTTGTCACGGATGACGCGCGCGAAAGATGATAAGCGCATCCGTAGACATATGAGGACGACTCGAAGAAGAGATTAGCA
>JAWWEM010051117.1:0-10055 GCA_035582935.1 Ormyrus thymus
TCTCTCTCTCTCTCTCTCTCTCTCTCTCTCTCTCTCTCTCTCTCTCTCTCTCTCTCTCTCTCTCTCTCGCTCTCTATTTCTCCCTCCTTTATCAAGAGAATTTTTTCGGAACAGGGAGGTATAAAAGTTTTTACGGGTTCAACGTTAAATCTCTCTCGCGAGCAGGGCTGAGTGAAAATGTGTAAAATAGGCGGTTTATTTTTTTTTTTTTTTTTTTAATGCTCTTTCGAGATTGGAGCTGATGCGCGTCGCGGAAGACTTTTACGGCCTTTCCAAGTTGTGAGTTCCGCCGCTTGCAGCTGAACCCTTAACATATTAAAGGAGCCACTTTGATGTCGGGCAGACGATTCAAAGTACGATATAAAAGAGGGATACGCTTGAGTTAAAGTAACTTAAATCCGCAACTGCGTTTCCCCGCGTACTAACTCACTTTCGAAGTAAATCTGGTTGAAAATTTATAAGCTTATTGGCCTTTGCAGAAAATAGAAATCTGCTTCTGCTTCTTATGTTTAAGCAACAGAATGAAATTGGACGAATCCCCTTGCATTTTTCAAAGCAGGCATTAAAAATTTCTTTCAAAATAAAGCCCGTTGCTTTTACCGTATTCGAAATCAAAGAAGTCCCACTTATCTATTATATAAAATAAAACAAAAAACCAGCACTTCCCTCTGACCAATAAAAAAGAGTAACCCTTCCAAGAAAGCCCCCGCCCTTCGCCCCTTGACCGGAAAAAGCCGCAAACCGGCACTTCCCGCGTCGGTTCTCGGAATCTGCGAAAGTGCGTCAGTCGGCGTTCCCGTCGCCTTGGAAACTTCTTTCGGCGAGATAGCCAGGAGCCGGTAAGCGGCGCCTCTGCATTGCCCGCCGGTCGCGCGGGCACGATTTTACGAGCCGTCGCGGCGGCCGCCGCGTGCACGCGATGCCGTTTCCGCCCCTCCCCGGGCGCGTCGACGAGTCGGCCGGCTCGGGACTTTTTTTCGCGGGCGAAGCGGGGAGGTCGACGCTCGAGTCGGCAAATGAAATTGTCTCTTGCGATGGCGCGGCGCCGCGCGACCCTTTTTTTCGCGGGAATTCCGCGTTTTGAATGCAGTGTACCGTAATTGAATTCCTGCTCGATGGCCGCGGTGAATTAATTGGGGCTGCGCGCTTTTCGACGCGGGATTCGTTAAAAACTGTGAATTACTTTGTCAATGGGGGGGAAAGTAACGCTCGTGTTTGGAATGATTCTTTACTTTTCATCGGGTTAATTGGAATGATAACTACTAATCATTAACGAGTAAAGTACGAATGGAACAACATCATAATTGACCGCAGCGTTCCTAAGTAAACGTCTATATCTATGTATAGAGTCAAAATTCTCGCACGTCACTCTTCGTAAATCCAAGCACGTTACGGTTATTTGAGCAATCATACCACAATTCAGAGTACAAAATAGGAATCGGAAAATTAACAAATCCCAAAAGCGGAGTACAGCCAAAACAGAGGTTTCCTGGGCGCTCTGAAACAGCTGGACTTTACGACATCGTATCCTGCCTTATATCTGCACCAATGCTCGCATAATGTCGGCTTGTTCTAAACTTCCGTTACGGTGGACGATTTACACGGTTTCGTTACCAAAAACTCGTAAAGCGAATATATCAACTGCGGTTTCTGCCGGGGAGTATAAAATTAGAGCAGCCTCGGGGTGTTATTGCATCGAATTGAATCGACAAACAGTAAAATTAAGAAATAATATTTAAAAATTTTCAATACGTTTCGTTCCGTCGTATTAAATTTTGTTATTATAGTCGAACCATAAATTGTAAAATAATAGTCACAATTACATAAATGCAAAATTTAAAGTGATCAAACTTCTCAAAAATTTCTCAACATATAATGTACAATGTCGCCATACTTCGAGCAATATAAACTATAACTTCTTACTGCGCGTTCGCTTACTTTTCCAAGTAAATGAGGCACAAAATGTTTAACCTAGATCCTAAATAACGATAATATGACAATACTCGTCCCTATAAAAGCAATGTGAACCATTTAGTACAAGCTATTGAATTCCTCGCAGCGAAATTTTTCGCCAACTACATGCTTGCGAAATGCATTAGGAGAGTGCAGTTTTCGTGAAACCTTGAGTTCGAAATATACTGATATGTTCTACTCGAGGCTTTCGCTTTTGAATTTAATTCAAAATATTTGAAGAAGTAAGCAAATGCTAGAAATAACTTTAGTCCATTACCAACTTTATTGTTGAAGGTATTTATCATCCGCATTGGGATTCAAAATTTATTGTTTGTGAGAAGGAACTTTCAAACTTCTATTTAATTTTCCGAGCTAATAAAATTCGAATGAATTATAACTACTAATTTTTACTTTATAGATGAAAAACGAATTAAAAAATGTTGCATCCATCCCGATTTAAAACGACATTTCGTTTCATTGAATTTAACTTCCATTCTTCCATATTACACAAAAATAATATCTCGTCCACTGAAATTTTACGGAGAATAATTCTTCCCTATTTTCGTGCGATATCGTACAGAATTACAACAGCGATATTTTACAGTCAATAAACTCCCCAATGAATCCAAAAAACATTCCCGCGTTAAAACGAACGCATTGCGGCCGCGGTTTTCCGCATCGATACCTTCTTTTTAACTACTCCAAAAAAATATGCTCCCCCTTTATCGTCGCGATTGCAGTTTTATTTTCCATTATTTTCCTAGCGCGCGCAAAGGTTCCACCAAAAAAAAAGCTTCCGATCTGAGCCGCCAATTTTTCGCAGCGCGGGAAACGTATGAGGAAGCGGCGGAAAGGCATTGAACATTTTTCAATGCTCGATCGTACTTTCCGCACTTTCCAGGGAGGAGGAGGGGGGGGGGCGCAATCACGAAACGATTGAACGTCAATCTCCACTTTGCGGAGGCGAAAATTACGCGACAATAGGCTTTGCTCTCTTCCAGGGAACAAACTGCGCGCGGAAGAAATACTTTTTCGAGGAAAGTTCTTTTCCGAGGGGAACAGTCACCGATGCTCTTATCTTTTATCATGCTTGCGCGAGTGTGTGCATTAAGTGTACGCGCGCACGACGAGGATTCTGTGTTACGAGAGTCGCGAGCACTTGTCGCCAAATGGCCCTTAAATTTTTCACGACGGCGTTCGGTTGTGTCTTGTATGCGCCGACATTTTTGCGCGGCCGATCGGATGCGATAGAATGAAATTATTTCTAAATTGTATGAGTGAATGGTTGACAGTGTGTATTTGGACTTTATGTAAGTAAGTATTTATGCATCGTTTTTACTTGATCCTGAAAGTCTCTTAAAATTTTTATTGTTTTTTATTTCCCAATAAGTTACAATAAGCTGCAATTCTTGACTCTTCGTCGCGGGCGGAAGTATATAATTGAAACGAAAATCGTATTGAAAAAAAATCTACTGTAAAATAAGGTGATATCTGCCTCGCCGTGATATTTAACAATTGTATTCATTTACAAAAATCCAACGAAACGCGTATTTCTATTTCTGGCTTCAGCCAGCCCGAAAACAAGGCACCAAGCCAATTAGGATTCAGAACTTTTTCTGATCAAGAGAGTCGTGCGAGAGCAAAAACGAAGCAGGCAGGAAAGTGAGTGACGAATGTGCGTCGCGTGACGCTTCCGGGACGCAGGTGACGGGCGTAAGAAAAAAAAAAGAAAATAAAACGAACTAACGTGAATTATGCGCCTCGCCGAAATTTCGACGATGAAAATATTCTTTTACGAGGGCCATTCGCCGGGCGACTGCTGAATAATTCAGGGATGATTGCTTCGGCGCAATGGAGGCATTGCAAGTTCGCAGTCACGCCGGGTAAATACGGTGAAACGACAATTTTTACTTAATATTGCGAGGTTGGGATAAATAGGTTGCGATTGTAGATTGCTGTTAACTATATATATTTATGAATGAAGACTAACGTTATTTCCGAACTAATTGGATATTGATCGTTAATTTAGCCTGGTGAAAGCAGTGCGGATCAATAGATGTTCTTGCGATCGTAAATATAAAAAGTTAATTTTATTTTTTTATTTGTTTACCAGTTAATTACATTGTAAAACCCACATAGACAAATTAATGTCTGAGCACAGGTCCGGTATACAATACATAGAAAACTTATTTAAATACTATAATTGAGGGTCCCGCGACGAAAAGGGGACGAAACGAAATTTCGCCAAATAAGTATATTGTCCAAGTACACTCGCTCCTACGGTGCGCTACATTTGTTTACGTTTTTGCTTGTAAGAGCGAGAGCGTCACACGCCCGTAGAAAAATTAACACTGCTCTTCAACAATAAGAGTTAAGAAGCTAAAAAACTTAATATTACGTAAGTTTAAAATGACGTAAAATAAAAGAGAAATAATACATTTTAATTAAAATGTATAGCTATTATAATAGTTGCTATTTGAGTATATCCCAACATACACTTCATTTTCTTTATTTTTTCATTAGGATCACTCGCGTATCAATTGCAAAGCTAAAAGTTAGGCGTACTTGATCAATCTCAAATAAGAACTCGTCACCCAACAAAGTCGCCCCGTTCCATCTTTAAAACGAAACCACACCGCTGACCATCCGAACGCCTTACAAGTAACAGAATCGTAAAATATCCGAAAAGCGTCCGACGCCCCTCGAAGCCCGAAGCCTCCCAGCCGGCACCAAAGGCCCTTTGCAGCCGAGTAAACATCGGGCGGAGTCGCGGCCGCCCCCGCGCAAGTGCACTCGACTAATGTGCAAGCCGCGCGCGCACCGAGAGAGAGAGAGAGAGAGAGAATCGCCCTCGAGCACGAAGGCCCGCCGTTTTGCGTGCTCCGCACGTTGAACGAATAATAATGGTACAACGCGGGCAGCTCGGCCGCGTCGTTGCCAATTTGCCTGCGAGCTCTCCGCGCGAATTGCGCGCAACGAATTTCGAGGGTCTGCTCTCGCGGCGGCTGGTGCTTGGCGCCGATTCATTGCGACGCATTACGGGTGGGGTTCGCTCGCGGATTGTGGGCTCATGGTGATTTTTTAGCCGTCGGCTTTTGGATTCGAGCCGCCGTTGGTAATTAGAAACTATAGGTAAATTGTTATAATTACCGGTCTCTTATAGAAGCAGTATTTCTCGTTTAACAACGAATAACGCTCGGGTTAGTTGATTTTTTGTAGGGATAATCGGGGTAAGGTTAATTAAGGATAATTCCTTCGTATATCTTTATTCATCAGTCAACAATTAACAAATTGTAAGCATTGGTAATGACTACTTTGCATGCTCTCTTGTCCAATTCAATTATATCAGTAAAAAAAATTAATACCTCGCATTAGTTGCATGTATTTGAATAATATGTTAAAGTGCGTGAGTTATAATGAAGCTTAATTAAATTTACAATAATTATTTTTTTTTAATAAATTACAAGCCGCAATCCTGCCGCTTTATCACTTACAAAAGAGCAATATATTTCTCTTGATAGCCTACAAAGCACACGAAACGGAGTTCCTCAAATTAAAAAAAAAAATGCGTAAGCAGCTTGCGAAGACCTACATTCCCGGCGAAGCAATTTCGCCCCGGCCCCGGCGAAAATCTAAACCCCCTGATTCCCGATTGAAATTGAAAAAATGAAGGTCAGCGGCGTAGAAGCCCCGATATCGGTATTAGGTGGGAAGCGCTCTGTCGCGCGGGGAAAGGGGAGAGGGGAGAGGAAGTAAGTTTCCGAGACAGCAGCAGGTGGTAGCCTTATTATCGAAGGTCTTCAGACGGGCGACTATACCGCCTCTCGCGACGACGAGCTGCACGCCGTCGATTAGCAAATAGATTGAAGCGAGCGCGCGGCGGCAATTCCGCGTGGCTCCTCCTCGCTGCACGAGACGGTATAATCTGGGAGAGGCGGCGTCGGCAGAAGGCGCGCAGTCGGCTCTCCTCTCGATGTCTAAAAGGAGTTAATTCCTAATCCTGCAAATACGGTCGGAGCGGCGCTGTACTTACTGAGCGCTTTGTTGGGGGATCTAGGCGCTCGTTCGCCCCCCCGTTCCTTTTTTTAACTCGGAGGAGCCGATCTACTAATCCTCGTAGATCGTCGACAGCGACGTGTAATTTATGGTACGTCGCTGGAAGCATTATTATTGAATACGTATAGATAGACTATTAAGAAGGTAGACATTGTTGTTTGAAGGCAAATTCATGCGAAGTTATGTCAATTCAATTGAACTTCGGTTGATGTTCGGTAACAGATTTAGCATAACGTTTCGTCTGTGCACAAGCATTACTAATTTTGTAACAACTCGAAGCGCTCCGCATGAACAAAGATTTACTCTCGATCGGAGCAGAAGATTTCTCGCGGGAGTCGCGTTTATTAATCCTCTGTGCGCTCATTTGCTTTGACGTACATTTAACTAGTTTATGATCTTATAGATATGTCAGAATTGAATTAACTCGGGACTCGCAAATCATTAAAGTTATTTCCCACTGCGTTTTTCCACTTATAGATAAAAGTAGGCAGCAACGTGAAATCCTTTGATTAAAATAAAAGCAAATAATAATTAATACGAGTGCACAGATTTAAGAGTATATAGTTTTCGAAAACATAAAATTGATAGATACAATCTTGAAAAAGATAGTAATTGTAGAATGATTCAAATTAAAAGCTTTCATTAAAAGCTTTTGCTCAGTAAGATCGGCTGACTCCAGTAAAACTTTATCATGAACTCAGTTTGGAGTGAAATAGTGATTTATAAAGTAGTTATGACCATCATCTACTGCACAAGTTCAATAAAATTACTCATTGAAAGCATTTAAACAAGCAACAATCCAAATCTATCAACTAGGTCAAAAAAAAAAAAAAGAAAAGCAACAAAAAAGTGCCGAAAAAGAAACAGAAAAAACAATCGCAAAACCTCCCTTTCGCGCGGCGCACTCTCGATTTTCCGCGAAAGAGCACAACGTGCATCCCGCCCACGCAGCCTGCAGAGCCGCCGCGCGGCCGCCTCCCTTTCCCGCGCTGAAAGCGATTTGAAATACGAGCCCCGCGTCCCGAAGCCCCGGAAGCGTCTGGCAGCCGCCGGCGCGCAAAAAATTCAGTTTTTGGCGCGACGCGGCGTCGTCGCGGCGCGCCTCGCGCCCCCGAAGGACCGCCGGGCCAAGCAATCTTTCTCTTTTGTTTCTGGCCCGCGCCCTCCGCCGCCCCGCGGTGTGAGTCGATGGCATCTCTCTCTCTCTCTCTCTCGGCTCGATAAAAAAAGCCACTTGGCACAAGGCCGCTGCGCACAATTGGCCGCGCCCTCGGAATGCGCCCTGGGCCGCCGATTCACACGACGGCCGCTGCGGTTCTCTCGAAAAATCCGCGCCGCCAAGTCGGCATCGACGCGGAAAAGCGGCGGCGGCGGCGGCCGCGCGAGGAGATCCGAGCTGAGTCTGCTCCTTCGGAAGTATAACTATTGCTTTTTATCGAAGGGGGAGGGGGAGGACTGCATCATGGAGCTTGGAAAGTTCCGGCTCGTCTGGAGACTCTTTTCCTCGTTCCTGTTTGGCTTGCCCTCGAGCTGTTTGTCCGGGTTGCAAGTTTTTTTAGAAGCATGAAGTTTTGTTAAGTGATTTAAGGTCCGTTTTTATTGAATTGAATAGAAGCGGTCGGGGAGAAACGATGAGCCTTCCATCTTGCGGAAATGTTGTTTAGTCTTTTCGAATGAAACATTGTATATTTTCACCCGTTTACAAAGAAAAACAAGTATGTTCGGTAGGCGGATTGTTGTTCATGCACATAAGAATCGTACACGTAAACATTGTGCCCAACTTAGCATTGGTAAAATTTATATACAGATATATTGTCTTGTGTGCACGAAGAAACCGATGCCGTTCGGTACATAAATTAAGAAACTCAAACGACTGCAAAGCATGCAAAGTAATAGTTGTGCATGCAGCTAAAATATTAAAACAATTTTTAAAACTTGTGCTTTGTTAATTATTCTCTGAAAAAGCTCCTGCGCAGAAAAAGTATGGTTAAACTAGTTAATTATTGTTAAGTAAACAAGAATTCGTTAAAGTCAATAATTTTGTTCTGTATTTGTAAAATTAAGGCAAATAATTTACTTAATTATACATATATATCCGCCAGAGTAGTAGTATATTCCATTCCAGCAACTGTACACTTTTTGTTAATAACGAATCAGTGCCCCCATAAATCAATTCATTACTGGTTTGAATGTGTACGCTGTTACAATCATTTTAAAAGCATATGCCATTTGTCTTAATTATTTTAGCAACAATTATTACATGCATTTCACTGAACTGTAAATCTCAATTTGATCAGTGCCAGTAATTCTTGATCACCAATAATTAACAAAATTCGTTATACGGTTTAGAAAGCAGAAATTTTATTTTCCGTATATTATTAACATACGCACATATAGTAATACGACGACTCCAGTTTTCCTAACAGTTAATTCCATAACAATCGTGCAAACTCGCCGCAAGAATCATTTAACATCCGTCGCAAGCGTTTCCCGCGAAGCCCGACGCTCCGATCGACGGATGTTCGAGAAAAGTGCAACGAGGCCGGCAACGATTGCGCTTCCGTGCGCGCGCTCCCGGGCCACTCGACGGCGCATCGATTTTCGTTATCAGAAGGACTTGGGCATGGCTCGCCCGGGATAACGGGGCGGCGCGCGGGCCTTCTCCTGGAAGCGCGGCTCGGCGCCGATCGACGCTCGCGAGCTGATGTCTGCCCGCGCGTGGATTAGATAAGGCGGAGGGAGGATGTCGCGCGGCTCTCGAGCGCATCTGGGCGCCGCGTCGCTGCTCGAGGTGCAGACACGCGTGGCCGCTGTCATTCGCGGATTGATCGGTGGTCTGACTTTGTTTTTTCGATGAAATCCGACAGTTTCGACAGTCTTTGATGATAAAATCTGCGCGATTTGCCTGGCGCGGGATAGGACAGAAGCGTAATGAATTGTTTCAGGAAAAGTCATTATTTGAAACTACGACGGCTTTTCCTAATTAAATGTTCAAGCATTATTATGCTTGTATATACTTGTGGTAATTTTATGTACCCTAGTCTAACTCGCTTATGAAGACGGTTAATACTTGATATTTGCAAAACTTTAAGGTATGTAATAGGAAGCTAATAACAATTCAAAATACTTTGTCACTAAAATTTAATTACCCATTGTTAAATAAATTATATTTTTTAGGGAAATATGAAACTTGGTGTCTTATAAGCTCAATGATTCAGACATATAATTTACTGAATGTACAGATAAAATTTTTCCAATTTCCTCTATAGTTGGAAGTCACAAAAGAATATGTTTTTAGTTTTTTAGTAATGTCATGAAAATAACCGTTCAAGTTTAGGCATATCGTGTTACAAAAGTGTAATACAACTTGACTAACAAAGTAAAACTTTTTATGTTCGGTATGAAAAACGTTTGTGGCTACTTGCGTAATTTATAGAGAACTTCGCCGAATTTCATCTAATTTTCTCAACTTCAAGTTTTACCGTAATCATTACAGTTTATATTATATGAATACTACTTTTCTTTCAGAATGAGAAAATTACTGCAATAAAACTAATTTACAGAAAGGAGAAGTAAACTGTCAAAGTAAAACAACAATACCAAGTTTGATTTTTAATATAAAATAATTTGTTAATAATGAAAAAGAAAAACAAAATTAAACAGAAAAATCTCATTCTCGGACAGAAAAAAGTCCTGTCAAAGTAAATTTAGATTAATCCGCACATGTCGATTTACATAAATTTACTCCTAACTTTAACACGTTTTTGACGTTATTTTCCAGCATTATTTTTGTAAGCTTTAGAGCTGAGCTCCATTTTTATGAAATAAATCTTCAATATTTTGTTGTAATTTTGTATTGTTAATGTGTATAACAATGAAACGTACAGTCACACGTTAGAAAGTTTTTTTTTTAAATACTTTTTGTATAGATCAATTTCTATCATAACAATAAATTATACACGGAGAGACATACCTGATTAAAAATTAGTATAGTCTATCGTAATCGAAGGACAAACTCGCACTATCCTGAAAAATTACTATAAATT
>JAWWEM010051118.1:0-10052 GCA_035582935.1 Ormyrus thymus
TTTTTTAATATAAATTAGAAAAATAAGCTTTGAACGTTTGGTGGCGCACCAATCGCCTGGCAGAGCACTCTTAAGAGTGCTCTACCGAAATTGCCCAAGTCCGAACTGACTGTGGCGCCCTCCTTCAACTATGAAAATTTTATTTATTAATTTAAAATTAATTCACAACTCTAAATCCAGTAAATAAAGTTTTCCCACTCGTAGATAATAACAAAGTATATTTCAAAAAAAGTTTCACGAAAAAAGGAGTGAAAATAAAGACGTAATTTGGAGGAAAAAATTTTAAGACACAGCAGACGAACATAACCAATCCACTGTTGCAGCTTGAAATGTTTCCTCCAGATTACATCCCCATTTTCAATTCTTTCTTTTTGAAATTTTTTTTAAAATATAGTTGGATAATGCCTACAGTGGGGAAAGCTATGTAATTAGTTTCTAATTACCATTTTTTAATATAAATTAGAAAAATAAGCTTTGAACGTTTGGTGGCGCACCAATCGACTAGCAGAGCACTCTTAAGGGGATCTCGGACAGGTTCGTCACAATACGTGTAACTTTACAGCACGGCCCATCTGGTTTATCTTTCGACAAACTTCGTCACCCGCCTCGCATCGTATTTCACAACTTTTAGATCGAATTTTTGTTTTGCATAAATTATTATGTTACCTTTTCTTTGCTTATGATGGCAGCTACCTCGCTAACCTAGCATTCAGCGGTCGAAAATGCCTTAAAATTGTTTTAATCGCGAAAAATACACATTGTGCTGTGACCGTCAATTTTTAGTCCGACATCCCCTTAAGTAACACTCAGCTGCAATAATTAACGCAACAAAAATTTTTTAACTTTAAGGTTCTTATTTCAAAATTTAATATTTTAAAACAAATTTTTGCTGGACTTCAATGAATTGTTTTTTAATTTTATTTGCATTTATATTTTGTGAATTTTTATCTTATTAAATTTGAAGACAAATTAGTAGAAAGTATAATGATTTTATTTGATTGAAAAGAGCTTTGAATCTGAAAATAAATCTGATTTCATTACAAGAACTATTTTTACGGCCCAACAGTAGAAGTATTCAATTAGAGTCGCATTTAAAACTTCTATAAATTTGATACCCAATAAAAATATTCAGTAACTGGGTCTATTTTATTTTCTCTGTCATATTATGATAAAAACATCAAAACTCTAAACGCAATAATTTTAAAAATTGTTAAAGAAAATATTGATCTTACAACTTCTAATTTATCCAATTTATTACTAGATAAAGAGATATTCCAAGTTCAACGGAAAGATCCGCGTGAGATAGCAGAAAATGTCAATACTATTTTTATTCTCTTAATATTTCTAAAACTCAGTATACATAAATTAATAAAAACTTTATCAAACATTTACCGATTAGATTTATCGATTTTCAATTAACCCTATTATTCTCATAGCTAGACACTTATTCATATTTGTAATTCATTATTAACAAGCTTATAAATACTGCATTTGCTAAACAATCAATGAGTTAAATGTAATTTAATTAAACTAATAATAGAATTAAAATTCAAAATTTCATCTTTTCTTCTATCAAACCGACTCGTTATAAATACTAAATAATTAAAAATAGTTCAATTATTAGCAAGAATACATTACAGCTTAAAATATTTATCCCTGGGAAAAACTGGTAAAAGCGAAACTAACGGTACACCACACTTATGTTTCCGAGTACCAAAAGAAGCGAAAACAACTTTTTTCAAAACCACATCAACCATCGAGGCATCTTGTCGGTGAAATATTGCCCGGCAAAACCCGAAAAGTTCAAGTCGTTAATCGCTCTTCGCCACCCCAATCCCAAAAGCTGGGAAATCGAAATCATCGAGTAGAAAAAAGGTTTTGCATATCATTGGGAATTACAAAAAATGTAAATTCGCGTATCTTTGTCTGTTTACTTACTTTTTTTACTTTATTTTTTTCAATGCACTACTCATTTTTATATTATCATTCAGACAAGGTATCATTGTCCTTCTCTTTTTACTAAAATTCCCGCTAAACAGTCTTCCTGGCTCTTCCAATCTGAAATCACGTTCATTCGACTAATGATGATTTTCGTAAACCGCTGCTAATCTTTACAATAACACTCCAGTCGACATCTAACCCAATTCCTGCATTCGCGAAGGCGGCGAGGGCGGAAAAAATGGGGGCAGTCGTTGAAATCACGTCATTGACATCGCGTCATTGACACTGGCACGCACAGAGACTCGGGCGAATCGATCGCGGAGAAAAAGCGATATGCCGATTGTGGGGTGGGGGTGGGTGGACAATAGGGCGAGAGACGGATAAATAGTTGATACGCCAGGACTGCCGGACGCGGACACACCCGCACACACACACACGAACGCCTGCACTGATCGATAAGTCGTTATAGAGGCGTTATTCTCATTTTTTTACAGTCGAGCCTTACTTTGTTTATCGTCGATGGAGGAGCTTTGAGATCTCCTTCGCGGTCTTCTGCCCTGTGGCGTGCGCCAGAGGTTATTTGCCGGCGAGTAATAATCCCGATCTATTATTCAGTTGCCGGTGCAATATTGAAGTGGACCAGTGAGTCAAGGCTTATGGCTACCTTCCTGTGCTGTTGTTATTAATTTCTCTATTTGTGACTTTTCTGGACTGTACTTCTTTTCTCTGGACCAGTAATCGAAATAAGTTTCGCATCGATTTTAGTGAGAATGCTGTCATTTTTATGATACGGAAAACATTTTTTCTTCTGTTGCTAAATACTTACGTAATATTTTTGTATAGTTCGTATCTTAAAAAGAAAAAGTTATATAGATTTGTCTCCATTTTTATTTGAATTTATGCTGCAGGTTTTTTCCACCAAATTTCGTCCATCTTCAAGACGCGGAGTGTCCTGCCTGTTTTATGAGGCTTGACTTAGGAGTAAGTAAATGCGATGCGGCGATTATTTTGCTTTCTAAAACTCGAAACAGTCCACTTCGAAGCGAAATGGAGCGTAAGTGATTCTTCTTCGTAAATAAAGAAGAGCAGAGGGAGGGAAAAGGTCCCTTAGTATGTCGAGTTAATTATTGAGCAGGTTTAGTCATTGCGCCGCGTTACGCGAAAGTAGTAAATAGGTAATTATCTCACTTCCTGTGAGATTCATTGAGCCATAAATTTTAACCTAATTCTTAGATGCATATGTAAATGCAATGTTCCACGTATTTGCCGGTACTTTCGTGAGTCTGCAGATTCCAAATTGCCTTAAAATTTATGCAGACGCCATTCTTGGCTGTTCCTCATAATTCTAAATATAAACCCTTTAAGTAATATTTATGCAGGGCATAAAGGAAATACGGAGAAAATCTGCTGAATGATGAATAATCTTTGAATCTGCCGCGGAGTTAAAAGCTAATAACTTCATCAAGTGCAATCACAATAATTTTCAAAAGTTGATAATTGCAAACAGAATATTAAAATGCAAAATCAATTATTTTAATTATTGGTTATTTCTACAGTGATATAAATCAGATTCATTATAGATCTCGATTGCGATTGAAAAGTATAAAAGTAAAAGTGCAGTTTATTTTGCATACTATCCAACTATTATTTTAGTCTTTTTATTACTTTTTGGTCTCGAAGGAAATTAAATAGAATTCAAAGCTTGCATTCCAAAGCCAACGTAATCAGTAATAAAAGTTTTTGTGAACGTCCACGCGAAAATAGGGAATTTATGAGATTAATAAAAAATCGGGAGAGTCAAGCTGTATTATGTAAAATCAAAACAGTGGTTACTAAAGGTAACGCGATTCTATCCTTTGTGATGTACTTTGCTTATATGAATTCTTTATAATGAAAGACGTATTCCATGAACATTATAATTTTCGAAATTGCTGTGTGAATTACTGAATCTTTCCTTATTGATTAAAACTTTAAAAATGTTTAAATACATTTGGAATTCCAGTTCCATGTCCATCGTAAAAATTCATCATCACGAAAATATTAGCATTTATTCTTCCTTAATTATCCTCCAGCTGCATCTAATCTCTTCTAAACATGGCTAACTAAGTCCGCATTCACTCAGCGAAGCAGCCAGCGGCAATCTCAAACGCAATATGCGCGTGCGAGTGTCCAGAGAGTAGACGTCGCGCGGCTTTATCTCCCTCCTCGTCCTTTTTTCCTCTTTTTACTTTTTTTACTGTCGAGCGGGATGACTGCTCGCTCGCGAGTCCTTTTTGTCGGACTAGGACGTAATCCGTCTTGGCGTGGATCCTCAGAAACGTATGTCTCGCGTTACAAAGACAGCGGCGGAGGGATTGTTTTGATTAAAAGTCGAGCGAGTCGAGCGAGCTTTATGAATTTCCTACGATTCGTAATGTGCGTCGCTGTTTAATAAAGAAGCTGCATTAACGAGACGGAGAGATGGAAATTTTTCTCGGTTTTTAATGGCCTCTGCTGTGAGGAGTAGAGAATTCAGTGGTTGATAAACTTTTTGTTGCTTTTTCAAGAGAGTTTTTAAAAATTTTTGCTGTTTTTGGGTGTTAGAATCTTATTAGTGGTAAAAGTGATTAAATCTGGTGTATTTTAACATTAATCTGACTAAATCTGCTATTTCTGAACTGTTTGTTAAATATTCAAACTAAGAACTTTGTTTGAACTTAGGATATTATCCTGGTATGAATGTGAATATTAAACCTCGTAAATATCTTGTTATTAGGTATGAAAAATATCTTGTTTTTCTGTGCTGTATTAAAATTATTTTTTCAGCCTTTTTTTGTTATGCTAAATTAAACATTCATTTTTTATAACCAAAAGACTCAGTTCAGTAAGATAGAAACGTTTAATAATATTTTAAAACGAATTCAATTGGCCCAGCTTATTACTTTGGTTATGATGATCCTTTTCATCATGATGTTTTAAAATGACATTTATGACCTCCATAAACTCAACAAAATTAGGTTAACCAGTTATAGGAAGAGCAAGACTGTGGCTTTCGTGGTTTTAGTTCTGGTTAACCCGATATTCGCATAACGATCAACCACCGAATAAATAAGTGATGCAATATATCAGCGACATACAAGGAAAAGTTATTGAGGCACGGCATAATCGATTTGCCCAAATCGTATACGGAAGTAGTATCCTTTCCGCCAATTACCGGCAGGATTATCGGTTATTCGATTAGGACTATTCAAAAGCAGTTTATTTTAAATAAAGTGATTCTGATGAGCTCTGCTAATCTAAAGATCGATTGAAATCACAAATCGTTAAAGAAATCCTTGTTTTTGTAGGAATATATTAATGACTTGTATTAGTGACCTTCTCATAAGCTCCCTATGAAGTTTTTTAATTGTCCTTTTTCAGTTTAATCATCGGAGCATTTAATACCAATTTTTCTTATTGTCTTACTACACTGAACTTTTTCTACTTAAACGTGGTAAATATTGATAATGAAAGGAATTTCTAGTAAATTGAGTAAATACAGGATACGACGATAATATGTCTAAAAAAATTCTTACTTCCTGAAAGAAGCAGAAAAAACTTAGCAAATACTTCCCGACCAACGCTTTTTCATCACGAAACAGCAACTTTCCGAACTTTTCTAGCTCCCAGCTTCCGTCCAGGCGAATCCCCAATCAAATACTTATCGATAACCCTCTTTCGCAAGCTCGTTAAAACTTATTCGCTTCCTAATCTACCTTCTACCGGGGCGCAACAACTGATCGAACGGTTCGCAGCTATAATGAGATCAGCGGCAAAAACGTTAATTACCAAGGGCCACAAGCTCTCTGTGTTCACCTGTGGCGCCAAGGCCGAGGTCACGCGCGAACTTCCCTTAATTATGCCCTTTTTCTTCCCACTAATTGTCTTGACGCCGCATGCGCCAAGACGAGCTTGTTTAGCACACTTTTTCGTCGCATATCGAGATCAGGATCCGCAAGAATCCAGGATTTCGACTTTGAGCTTCTGTTGGATAAATACATATCTACTGCAGGTGCTCTGCTGTCAAAGTATTTATGACGATATGTAATGGTACGCCTGCTGCGGTATCGATTTTTTTAGTTTGGTATAGTTTTCTTCTTTTTTAAGCAGCGGCGTGACTGGTTGAGATTGCTTTTTGTTCCAATATAATTTTTAATTCGTAAAATAGTAAATTTAGAATTCTTATAATAATTAAAGAGAGATAGCTGTAGAAATTAACAATTTAAAAAGCTTTTAACACATTATCTATTAATGAAATTTTCTTCTATCAGTTTTAAGTTTCCTGAAATTTCTTCAATATAGTTTTATTTAATAGAAAATACTCTGCGAAAGTATGCTTGAGAAACGGACTATTCCTTTCTACCATTGCATAATCGACGTGAGCTCCAAACATTTATTTTCGTTCCGTCAATTACACGAGAAGCTAACGCTTTTTTCCGCACTTCTCAAAGACGATCGCACGTCTCTGGCAAAAACTTTATCTGCAGAAGCGTTTAGACAAAAGATACACACATGGCCGGAAGTTGGTAGTTCGTTAAAAAAGCTTGAAAGCTCTTGATTTGCGCAAATTGTCGATAAACGAAGAAACCTTTTTTAAGCCTATTTATAGCATTATTTATAGTGCAGTTTTAAAAGCTTAACGGATACTTCGTCGACAGATGAAAATTCAAACTGCTGTTGGCTGTAAATTAGCGATATATCGGAATTGGAATGCGGGCTCCCAACTTTTTCATTTGCTTTTATTGGCAAGTCCCGTGGAATCTGAAAGAAAATCTCTCCCTACTGCGCCGTGCTTTTAATTTCTCTTTCAGCAAATAAAAGGTCAGTTTTTGAAACTAAAAATTTCAGGATCAAGTTTTTTCAGCTCGATATTATAATTCAGAGTAAGAATTCCAGAATTAAGACATTTTTCCCAAAATATTAAAATTTTTATCTAACGAATGGAAAAGCTTCATAATCTCCAGAAAATTCTCCTCTTATTAAATTCATCTAAAATTCCGAAATGAAACTGTCACCGTCGCACAAAAGCGTATAATCCAGAAATTTCCTATTCACCGTTCTTGCATTAAATCGAGCATGAAAATTTTCAGTCTTTAATATCCAATTGAATAAAATCCATCTTGAAAAAACAAAATTTTTCCACTCAGACGTGCTAGAACCCAATCGAACGTAAAATTCTGCAACGTTATGATATTCGATCTAATTACGTAGACAATAAAACCGGAGCGATACACCCATAAAAAAAAGAAGGGGCGAAAGAGTAATTGGTAAAAGGATGGCCTTTCTCCTTTGCCTTGCTTCGTTTTTCTTCCCACCCCTTCCGAGCGGTTAAGCGAGAGGCCAACAATACAGTTTCGGCTCGTTGCTTTTGTCTCCGTTGTAAATCATGCGTCTGTGTGCAATCACCCGTTCTCTTTCAACTATCATTACGCATTTCTTCGAGCTTTGGTCAATCCCGTTGCTTCTTAACCTTCCGCTACGTGACGTTTAAGCGAAGACTCTTTAAATGAGTAACTTTGTAGAAATAAACTTATTTGAAAAATGAGAATTAATTTTTTTTTTAACTAGCAGTCAGTACAAGGAGAATTAGGATTTAATAATTGCTACCTTAAAGGGCTCGATAACTTTGAAGTGCTTAATGAGTACAATTTGTTTAGATGAAATAAAACCTGGATGCCAAATTAATTGCCTCTATTGTTTCAGCCAAATTTAAGAAGTTAGGAGCTTAGGATAAATGAAGCCAAAATAGACACTTTTTAGCTTCAAAAATAAACTGCTTCCAGCTCGAAAATAAACATTTCACGTAAAAGCTGAAAATACATCATTTTAATACTCGTACATCGTGTAATGGGCCGAGAAGATTTTGTCGCAAATACTAGTTTTGTCGGTGGAAGCTCTTTCAGATAAATCTCAAAGAGACAAGCAATAAATTTCGAGCACATGGTCAAAACGTTAAGAGATTTATGTGACTTTTACGAGTTTAAATTTGCTACTTTGTGATCTTTTTTGTTTGGTTAAAATAAATTTTGAATCTTTTTTATAAAACTCAAATTTTTGAGTTTACAGTTTTTAGAATATTTCTGTCATTAATACAAATAAATCTGTACAAGTTTTCTTAAGTGGAAAAGCTGCTATACGACAAAGCATCAATGCAAAATATTTAGGAATTCACCTAGATTGATTTAACATGGAAAAATCATATATGGACCAAAAGAAAGCAATTAAACTTTAGGTTAAGAAGTTTGTACTGGTTGCTAGGTAGAAAACGAAATCAATAAATAAAGTAATCAACAAATAAACTATAAAAAATTAAAAAGAATTCACTGCTGAAATAAAGTGCTTTATTAGCACAGATGTAAGGATTATTTCATTTTTTTCTTGCGAACAAAAGATTGCTGATAAAAAAACAATCGATTTCATATTTTGTTCCGAATAAATAGAAGAAAAGAAATAAGTTTCTCTGTCTCCCTTTTCACTCCGTAAATAAGTAAGGCTTCATAAATACGTAAGAGTGCATGTGACCTGAAAAAAAGCAGAAATATCTCCATTATCAACTAAAATACCTAAACAATTCTGAATTATTAAAACCTGTTATGCAAATCTGCAAAATTATAAAGACATTTATTTATACTTATCATTTTCTATTTAATTGTACAGTGCTTGAATTTTACGTTGCGCCTTGTTTTGTCCGACTGTTACTAATTAAGGCAGAAATATGTATTACTTACAGAAGCAATGGAGGCAGTATGATTTTTTTATATATTTTTTATAACTAATTTATAACAAATATTATAATAAAAAGCCTTGAAAAGCTGTCAAGATGATAAAAGTTTTCCAATTTAAAATATTCTAAAAATTACATAAAATTTTCAAAGTAAAAGACGTAGGCTATCAAGAACACCTAAACCCAACACGTTTTACTCTCTCCACACTTCGCGCATCCAAACATTTTTAGCACTATGGCTCCGCTTTTTACGAGGTAAAATACGTCTGCTCTGAGGGCAGCAGCGCGTGAATCTGTCGCTATTCGTCGGAAAGGCGAGCACACACAGTATGTTCCGTTCCGGGCGGCCTATTAAAACGCCAGGGCAATAATTCGCATACAGCGAATGAGTTACGGAGCGGCAACAGCGCGGTCTAAAAATAGCACAGGGAGGCGTTCGATAAATTTGTCAATATGGAGTGCCGATCGAAAAGTTTATAAGTGGGAGAAAAATTACGGAAGAGAACGAACTCGACAGCACCCTGCAACTTTCTGTCTGCAAGCTTGCTAAATATAAATCAGACTCCAGTCGGCCAAACGTTTCGGGGCAGGGGTGAAAAGGGAAATGAGCAAGCGATATGTTCGGAGATATGAAGCAAAGTGACTAAAAAGTCATATTTTGTCGATGCGCAATGAGAGAAGGTACATAATCGTGAACGATATACATAATGGGAAAATGATTTTTCCTCGGGCAGGAAATGGCCCTCATTTCACGCTAAAAAGTAGAGTAGAAAATTGAGCATTTCAAGCGTTGAAGAAAAATTTTTGCTACAGCGGGAAAGTCTTTTTTTGTCTCTTAAAGCGAGGCTTACCGGTCAAAAAAATCACTTTTTATTTTTAAAATAAAAAAATTTTTATTTCTTTTAAACTATTTTTTACGATTTCTGTGTACGATTTGAAATCCACTATCAGCTATCCATCTTTCTAACACCAAATGAGGGCTTTTCATGCTCTCGTTGACAAAAACACGGTGTGTAAGACGGGAAGAAAAGCTATTTCAGACTCGGGTGAGGTATTTTCAGCATTCGTCTCTGTCTCGCCGAGGGTGCCCTCGACTCCGGCTCGTGCTGAATATCTCGCCCTCGCTAGAAATAGTTCATTTTCTCCCCTTGTTGCACAATGTACTATTATCTGTTTATAATAGAGAGAGGAATCTTCGTTTAACTGACTTTTTACGACAATAAATTGATGTAGCACTTGCAAAGATCGCTTAGAAGTTCTGCAAAGAAATTGCAATTTTTTACTGTAACAAAGCAGTTTTGCTCACTGCGCAAAACCGCTAAAACTCCGTGCCGGACTAGGCTCAGTTCGCCAAGGTTCGGTCGGAGTT
>JAWWEM010051119.1:0-10051 GCA_035582935.1 Ormyrus thymus
GAGGGAGGGAGGGAGAGTAGGGCCGGCCGGATTTTTTTTTTGAATATAGATTAAAATTTATGAATTAGCGAGTCGTGCGGGCCGCGGATTTTCGCCCTGGGAATTAACGCGGCGGCGCGACAGCTGTTTCGGGGAACTGCTCAGTACTTTGTGGTCCGATGATTAGTTCGCGATTAAACCTGACCGCCGAGGCCGAAATAATGCAGCGGGCTATAAATACAAGTGCTAGTCCGGTTTTTCGGTATAAATAAAATCATCGCGATGAAATTTTATTTTAAAACCGACGAAAAATCCTCGCGTCGAAATGAAACGCAAGCAATGCCGTTAAATTATATCACTCGGCGTTCTTCGGCGCTCTCGTACACAATATACATTTAAAACCGAGCTGCGAAATTACTTGAATTAAAGCGAGATTTTTCAAAAAGATTTATCAATCCTTTAAACCCCGAGAGATTTGATTTGATTTGATAACTTGTTTATTTGCTAAGGTTACAGTGAACCGTATAGCATTAGCAATTTATACATAATAAAATATACAATATTCAATAGATTCGTGCGCAATTTTTAATACAATAAATAAATAAATCTCGCAAATTATAGCAATAAAATTAGTAAGTAAGAAAAACATAAACATAAATACATCAATAAAAAGTATTTTTATATAAGTCGCAGCTAAGCGCAGTATGGTGCATATTATAGTTATATACTCTAGGAACGCAATAAAGTAAAATAGAATAAAATACAATAAAATATAATATATAATAAGATACAATGAAAAGCTAAAATAGAACATAACACGGAGTCGCAAAGGTTGAACAATTTTAATATTTACAAATTCTTGAATCAGTGGTCGCTATTCGCTTTTTTAGTTTTCGCGTAGTCGATGCGTAAATAGCGCTGCTTTAAAACTAGCGATTGAGGATTGTGATTTTATGTCACAGGGGAGCGAGTCCCATAGAGAGAGAGTGAGAGAGCGCGGTTTTAAATTTAAAAAGCCCATCAGTCGCCGACAATTATAAAGCACTAAAACGCGCCTCGCGCCTCGGCGCGCTCCGCCGCGGAGCCGAGCGCGCGAGCGAGTCAAAGTGTGCGCGCGGCCTATGGTAATCTTTAAGCACCTGTAATTTATGTATTTTAAAAATATACCATCGCCGCACGACGTCAGCCCGCAGACAGCCAGCGCCGGGAGAGGAGAGCTGCATGCGCGGCTCGCCTCTCTCCTCTCCCCCGTGCCGCCTCTCTCCCGCTTTCTTCCCGGGAGCGGCGACTCATACGTACGATATGCATATTATGCGCTTTTTCGACCGGTTTTTCGTACAAAAGCTGCTGCTGCTGCCGCCGCCGCCTCTTTCTCTCTCTCTCTCTCGCCCTCTCGCCCGTGCAACCGTCGCGCCCGATTTACAGTCTCTCCCTGCTCTCGCGTAACGACCGACGCGTCCGAGCCCTGAGAAAACGGGCATTTTTTTTTCGAGATATCCCGATGAACGAGTTCCTTCCTCTTGCCGCGATTTTCGCGCGCCTCTCGTATTATTTCCCTTTTAATAACGTATCGACGGACGAGACGGCTTTTACAGTTAAGCGTTCTTAAATAAACTCGCTTACGAACCGTTCTCGAACACGTTCCCACCTCGAGTACAGTTAATTGGCTTACAATCGCACTTGAATTTACATTTTAATTGAAATTTATAATCCTCGGCGCGCTCTTTTTACGCGCCGTCTGCGAAAATCATCCGAGCAGCGACATTCCGCAGCAGCCGGCGACCGACCAACAATGGGCCGCCAGCTACTTTCCTAAAAATCCCTCAAACCACGCTTCGGCCTCCATCCGCGGCCGAAACGTTCCTTCGTCCTTACACACAGAAATCCCCCGATCCTCGCCGAACAAAAGCTCCATTGCAGCGCGCTCGAGTCGGGAGGAGAAAAAAAAAAATTCAATTACATCCATCTCCCGCGTGAAATCGCTTATAAACAGCGAGGGGAGAGGGGACAGGGGGGGTGTTGCGTCACGTCGCAGCTCGAGCCGCCGATCCTCATCGACGTGCCTTTGCGAAATCGCGTCGCGCGCGCGCGCATCGGAGAGAATCGACAATGATCCGCGCGACGGCACGCGGGCGCATTGTCCACCTCGGCCGCCGCGATCAGCTGCGGCAGATGCGTGGGCGAGACGCAGCAGCAGCAGCAGCGCCGGGCACATCCGTCAAGTCATACTCTTGGGCGGAAAATCGGGGCCGGACAAAGGACGGAAGGGAAGGGGGGCAGAGACGCATTGTGCAAAGGGTTAGGGGGCCCCCGGGGCATTCATTCTTGGCCGGGAGGAGCATTAATGTAAATCCGCGAGGCAGGAGAGAACCGTGGGACTGCAGGCGCGCGCGACTTCCGCGTCTGCCGTACTTCCGAAATCGCGCGCGCGAGCTCCCTGGGCGAAAGGGAGCTGCCGAGATTCCGGGGAGGTAAACAGCGGACGAGAGCGCGGCGCTTCCTCGTTTTATTTTCGCATTGTCGCCGGATGCGCCGACGCGCCGCTTCTTTATTCTCGCCCGATGAGCAGATTATAAGCGCGCCAAGCCGTTTTGTTGCCGGCTATTTTCGGCGCGCGTCGTCCCGAGTTAGTTCTCGACGAGAAGCCGTCGTTTCCGCGAAAATCAGAGGCTGAACGACCAAGCCGATCTTTCGCTCTTCGACGGCTGTTTCCTCGGCGGCGATCGATAAGAGATAAAAATATGGCTAAACTCGGGCCTGCACGCGGATATCGGCTTTCAAGGCTCTCTCTCTCGAGCCTCCTCCGGGGCGACACTCAATTTAGGAAATGACAAGCCTTCGGAATACATTTCAGCAAAATTGAAACGTACAATGGCGCCGAGCAGCGCCGCCGTCGCCGAGTCAATGGAATCGCGCTTAAAACGTGCAGCACGTATTCGTTACATAAAACGGCAATTTTCCTACGCACCGGTATGACTTAACGACAAGGCGACGACTCGTGACCGCGACGGCGCGAGCGAGACAGCGCCAGATAAGAACAAAAAAAAAAAAAAAAAAAAAAAGGAAGAAAAAAAACGAGGAAATTATTATTACGCCGCGGCGGTCTTTTTTTTTTCTAATCAGATTTGCCGAGGATGCTAATCGAGCTTATACCGCGGCGATTAATAATCGCCCCTCGTCATCGGGCCGTCGCGATTCCGGCGGCGATCCGCGAGGCGCATACACGTACACGTAACGCGCGGGGGAAGGTGAATCTGGAAAACTGCACCGCCCGGCCGTCCGCGCGCGCTCTAATTCGATAATTCCGCTCTTTTTTCCTCCTCGGCTTATCTGCCGGCGCTTTTCGAGTGCCGTGGCCTCTCTCGCGCTCGGTTCGGGCGGCGCGTGGAATTTTTTCGCGAGGACGCGCCTCGGCGACTGGCGGACTCGCATACACCGTAATTGCAGCGTCATACTTACGCCTACGGGACTAATCGCTTCCGTAATTTAACGAGCGCGCCGGCGGGGCTTTTAAATGCAGGCACAAGTGATACGCGCGCGAGGCGGCATCGCGCAAAAATCAGGCAAAATAGCCGGAACAGCCGCGGTGCAGAAATAGAGTTAAACCTCTCTCTCTCTCTCTCTCGCGCTCGCTCCCGCGAGCGAGGCAGATGGTGCGTTACGTCACGGGCAACCTTGAGCTAAGCGACCTCGGTCAACGTGTGATGTCTGCTGCACTCTCGCCGTCCCGCTCCCGCGTGTACACGCGCGCGCGGCTCGAACCGCGGAAAGGGACAGCGCACAATACGCGCAAGCGGGCACGGGAGGGCTCCACTTATCCGCGCGTCCCTTCGTCCCTTTTCGTCCTCGGTGCGGCGGAATGAACCGCTGGATGCGCGCTCGCCGTGATCGATGGGCCGGCGGGAGGAGGGGGAGGGGGAGGTGTTTACGTTCCGGGCTGCTTTGGCGGGCTAATTTTATATGCAGCTTTCAAGATCGGACGCTGATTGGCTCTATTGCGTAAAGGTTCGATTCTGA
Organism: Ormyrus thymus; assembly: GCA_035582935.1. NCBI lineage: Eukaryota > Metazoa > Arthropoda > Insecta > Hymenoptera > Ormyridae > Ormyrus > Ormyrus thymus. The sequence goes on from JAWWEM010051119.1 coordinate 3,997, forward strand.
TGTATAACCGCTGTAAACGAGCGCTGGCGTATATATGTATATGTATATTGACTGGAGTTTGAAGGCTTTGTTTCCTCTCGATAAAACGGCGTTTCACGCCGGTAGTTTACAAAGACGCACTCGAGGGGAAATCGAAATCGAGCTCTTGACGCAGTTGTTCGTGAAAAGAAGAATTAAAATTAGCCTCAAAAATGTATTAATAGTTAATGAATCCCCGTCTGCTCATTGCGAATTCGCCGGAGCTTTCAAACTTTCAAGACAATAGACTGCGAACTTTAATCTTAACGCGCCGCACTTCCCGTTCCACGAAAATCGGCTCGGCAGTTTACAGCGTTCGAAACTGCATAATCACCGAAAGCCCGAAGCGGCTCCGCCGGATCAATCCACTCTTTTCCAGCCGCCCGTCGCTCGGATCTCTCTGTCTCTCCCGCGTAACGCGAGTCCCGCGGGGGATGCAGGGACAGCCTCGCAGAGCGGACGCGGCTCTTTCTTTCCACCCGCCAGCCTGTCCGACGTGCGCGGGTTTCAGCTCCCCCCCCCCCCCCACCCGCGAGAGATGATCCAGAAGCGCTCGCTCGACCTTCGCGGCTCCGCCAAGCGCGTCGCCGAAAATCAGCGGCGCGCGAACGGCTCTCCGAGAGCCTCCGGCCGCCTGTCTGCCCGCCGGCTGTGCATCATTGTCAACAAGTTCGACCTCGGCGTTACGTAAGGCCGCCCGGCGCAGTTATCACCTGACTTAGCATCCGCCGGCGGCGGCAGCGCGCCGATGGCCCCAAGGAAGGTTTGGCGATCGCCGTATATTCTTGACTGGCGGCGTCTGTCTTATATTCTTGCCACTCGGCGGCAGAGCGCTATTTCAAGATCCGGAACGAGCTAGTTATGATCCGCAGAGCGACGCTTAGAGACGAACGGCTTTTAATGATTCGAACGAGAGATAGAGAGAGAGAGAGAGAAAAAAATGAGATGAATAAAGTAAATTACTTATGGACCGCTGACTGCGCGCCTCGCGAGTGGATAATTAAAAGCTGTAAGAAGCAAAGTAGTTTTTTCAGCTTCCTCCATCCTCGCTGATATTCCAGTCGATATACATAATATCGCTCGAATTAGGTATTTAAACTAAGGCAAATATTAACATTGTATTTGAAAGATTCCTTCCCGCTGCGTCAGCGCTCCTCGGCGACGAAGTCTCCGCGACTTTGGGATTCCTGCGCTGAATTCTAAAAGCCATCTCTCTTCCCCGAGAAATAAAAACCGAAAGCTCCCTCTATATATACGTGTGCGCCGGGAGCTCGGCTCCTATCTTATCTCGGCCGAAAATCCAAAATTGCAAAAGTACATACACTTATACAATACACATCGGGCCGGCCTTATCTTATCGGCGCTCCTTCGTCGGGGAAAAATATATAAAAGTTTATTATGAAACTTTTTAAATGCGCGCTACACTTCTGGCCTTCTCCTCTCCTCGTCGCGCGCGCTGATCGCAGTCGTCGCTCCGAGTCTGGAAAAACTAACGAAAAACCGACGGGAGCGCGCCGGCTCCGATCTGAAACGCAAAGCAGCGCTAATAATTCAGCGAGCGGGCAAGAAGAAAAGAAAAAATCGAAGAAAAAAAATATTCAATGACTCTCAATGCCAGTGCGATGATTCGTGTGCGCGCGTGTTTTTGTGCGCGTCGAGCCGAGGCGCGATTTGACGCTTCAAATATTCAAAATGGCTCTCGAGTCACGTGCTTGCACGCATTACGGCGAGGCTCTTTCGATTCAATCGGGCGCTACTTCGCCTCTCGAGCTCCATCGACTTATTCACACTTTGGTTTCGTGTTTTCTTCGGACGGCGATCGTTATAGTAAACGTCTTCGCGTGACGTTGAACTTGAACGTCGCATTTTTTATTTGCGATCGTCGGGGAATCGAGCGTTTTTACTCGCCGACGACGACGCATTAATTTATCAGCGAGCTAATCGCCGAGGCCAAATTGCCTCCCGCGCTCTTTGAAAACCGAATCCGAAACCCGTAGCCCCAAAGAACCGGCCGGCAAAAAGCGGATAGCCACGCAAATCAATTTTACCGGCGCAGCTCGAGAGAATGAATGCAGGCAGTCGTCCTTAATAGCGCAACCTCGCGAACTATTGAGACTTTCTACAAGGAGGCATTTCCTTCCCGCCACAAAGCTACAGATTATCCATTCAGCTCTTATATCCATCAGAATGAATGGCACTTGCACGTAACCCAATTAGCGGCGGCACGTGATTACTTTTACGGCTTACAACAAACAAGCCGGAGCTAAAAGGGACCACTGCCCCCGGAGTCCAATAGACACGAAAGCTTCAATGGCCGGCGCGCGTCGACGGCTCCATAAAAATTACAATGAGCCACTCTCTCTCTCTCTCTCGTCGGGCGGGGAGGGACGGGTGGAGGGAGGCGGCAAGACATGACGAAGCAGTTTCAGCGCTCGACCTCGCCGCGAATTGAAATATCAACAAAACGGAGAACCACTGCCGTGTGGGCCAATTGACGAGGCGAATGACGTCAGACTCGAGCGCTCCGAGTGTCGGGCTCTATTTTTATTTGCATAGCCGCCAGGAGCGCCTCGGCTGCCTGTGCGCCTGCGCGGGCGGCCGTTAATTTTTGGAAAAAGGCTGCGCGCAGCCACGACGAAAGCAGTAGGTGTCTCGGGGCACGACGCAGTCGGCCGAGCTGCCCCGACGAGGACGACGATTTAACGCCGGACGTGATTCACTCCGGTGCAGGCAGCGGAGTTAATATTAGAGGCGGCCCGAGAGATATAGAGACTGTTGCGGAATTGTCAAAGCTTCGAGCATTGATGGGTCCCGGTCGCTCGAGCGGTCGGACTGACGGTGCTAATTTGGAAAAATCGTTTTATTTTCGGGCGAATCGAGCAAAGTCGGTGTGGATGTATTTTTTTTTTTTTTTTTTTCTTTCTTTTTGTTTTGTAAGAAAGCAAAGATGCGCGACGACGATCCGAAAATAAAACGAACGAAAAAATTCGCTTTCAGCGTCCGAAAATAAACGATATGGATTCCGAGAGGAAAGTATTTTATTTATTACTAAACGCTCTGCCGAAAAAGGAACGAAACAATCTGTACACGTTAGCAGTCGGCGTAATAATACAAATCAATTACTACCTTTCAATATTCAACTGCATGTGCGCGCAGGTTTTAATATCCAATTGACCTCTTCACGCAGCTTTTCAGCCAAGCATTTAGATCGTAATAAGACATATCCTTAAAGTTACAAGAGACATCGTAATAACCGAATCAGTGTCAGCATAACAAACGCAAATCCGCATAAGAGGAAAATCGCGCGGGTAATACGCGCATCCATCTTTATTTAATTCGGCGAAGAAAGCAAGAAAGAAAGAAAGCGCAGAGAGAGAGAAAGAGAGAGGGGGCGAGGTGGGGGGGGTGGGGGAGAAAAAAGTGGCTGCAGCCGACGCTTAATGCACTGTAATCATCCGGTACTTTTCTGCGCGAGCTCTTGGATCGCTCCCAGCTGGCCCGGGAATCCCCGCGTCTTCATGCGATCTCTCGCAGCGGCGGCGGCAGCAGCTTTAGCCCTCCTTAATGAAATTAGGAATCGAAGCCTTTTTTCTCCTCTTTCGGGCGCAGGAGTTACGCCCGATTTGGCACTACTCGCCGACTCTATAAATCCGTCGCTTTTCCCTCGCGTTACGTGCCGCTTAAGACGACGAGTTAAGGAGGAAAGATCGCCTGCTCCAATTTGCATTATTGTAATGCCGATCGTCCCGTAGTCTCCCGCTGCTGCTGCTGCTGCTGCTGCTACGTATTGCACGAAAACACGGATGGGAGTGGTTTAGTCACACTTATCGGCTCATTGTTTATTATCGTTTTCTTCGCACTCGTCGCGGGAGGAAAAAGGAACGGCCGGTTATTAAATTCATCGCGGGTTTTGTGCCAAAAAGAAGAGCCTGTACCCGCGCATCGTGAATTGCGCAACGCTTCTTCACCGCGGCAATTGATTTATTGGTAAATAAGCGAGATCTTAATTAGACGACGACGCTAGAATCGCCTCTATCTTTCAGCAATACTAGGAAACCGACCAATTAATTAGCCTCCGCAGTCGCTAATTATTGCGCAATGAAAAAGCCTCATAATCTCGGCAATTTAATTGTCACCGCGGGAGAAACGGCGGCCGATTTTTTCCTCGAAAAATTTCGCTGAACCCGCGAGTTAAGAATAAAAAGAAAAAATAATAAACAAACAAAAAAAGAAAAAAAAGAAAACGAGACACGACACCGATAGTGGAAAGTCGCGACCGCCGCTCGGGAGTGCATTGCGCAACTCTCGGAAAGTAACGATAGCGGCACGTTTTTAAAAGCGGGCCACACGCCGCCGCCGAGCGATCGGCTCTATCGGAGCGAGGGCTCTCCCGCGTCAGTCGATCGCGTTCCGTGCGGGTAATTTTCAAATCAAACGTGACGCGCCGCTTACATGTGTATACAGGTTTTACCAGAAGCAAGTGCTTTCAACCGGCGGAGCTCGAGGGAGGCGCGAAACGAGACGGCCGGGGAAAATTTTCCTTTCGGAGGCGAGGCGACGGCGAGTTTCTTCGTTTTTCCCGCGGCCGTCGGAAGGCGCGCGGCGGCCTCTTTCGAGCGATGAAAATCGAGCGGCCGACCTTATCTAACGGGCCCCGACTCGCTTCTTATTTCGGCTGACTTTATGGGCCGTCCAGAACGCTTCGAGAGGAGGAAAAGCCGCAGACCGAGGCGTCGCAGATAAGGTGGAAAGTGTACGGTATCTCGTTAACCGAGTGGGTGTAGCCGCGTAACAGCATCGCGGCCTCCGCGCCTGCTTTCGCTGACAGCTCGCCAACTCATCTCGGCCTCTCTCTCTCTCTCTCTCTCCTCTGTGCTCCGAAAAAGCGCGAGCCGCTTAATCCGCAGAGAGGCACCTCGTACTCGGGGGGGCCGCCGCTCGCTCGGCGCAACAAGTTGCCGAGTTTTACCTGCACGTGTGCGCGCGCGCGCGCTCGGCTGGCGGCGAACGAATGCATTACACGTCTCGCCGCTCGCCGTTGATTCATTTCGAGCGCGCGCGCGCGTCCGCCTCGGGGAGGAGGCATCTTTTAGCGCCGAGAGCCCGAGGCCCTCGATGTAAAAGGCGATCGTTTTAAATGTCGTTAATTAGCCCGGGCTCTCTCTGCTTCCCGTCCGGAGAAGCCCGTCTCGCGCGGGCCGTTCTTCGGCAGGGCCTTACGCTCGGAGAGCGCGAGTGTCGATCTTTATCGAAATTTATTCGGCCGCTCTTCGCTTCTTTTCTAATGATAATTCGCTCGAGCTGGATCGGGGTATCTCGAGGAAGTACGCAGTTTCGCTAATGTTAAAAGCCGCGGAAAGGCATTTTAATGTGCACTCGAGTTACGTAGAATTTTTATTTCAATTAACCGCCGCTGGAATGCGTAAGTAGATTCATTCGAATTTACGAGCTTTTAATCGCCGATGCGTAATACGAACGGCTGATTTTTGTTTAATTTAAACGGAGCGCTGCCGAATTATAAACCAAGCTCATTCCGAGTCGAAAAAAAAAAAATTTTTGGCCCTCAATCAACGGCCCCCTTTTTATTCCGCGTCGGGGAAGGCGCGCGAAGAAAGAGAAAAAAAAATAATTGTACAGAAGCCGGGCGGGCATTCACTGCTGCCTTCGACGTCGGCGTATCGGCCGCAGAAGTATATCAGGCAAACGAGAAGAGAGAACTCGAGAATGCATTCGCCGAGTTAGATAAGGTGGAGGAATGACGCCGCGGCGGAGAGTCCGCTCTCGCGCTGACGCTCCGCGGCAGAAATTAGGCGCGCGCGCGTTACGCACCGCCGACTGAGTCACGCGTCGCAGTTCAAATACCTCGGAGGGGGGGCCCTTGATAAACTGCCCCAGCTCTCGCTGCTGCCTCTCCGCCGGCAGCGCGTATATATCTGCGCGCTGCTTTATTTCGAAGATAGGGCCCTCGAAAAACTTATCTGACTTGCGCGCGGGGGGGGGGGGGGGTGAAAATAAAAAAAGCGTAGAATTCGGACTG
>JAWWEM010051120.1:0-10050 GCA_035582935.1 Ormyrus thymus
GGAATAAATCAGACCTCCCCCTCCGCCGTGTCAACTCGTAATTATCTGCCGTGCGGCTGTACGTCCACCGACGAAACTTAAAAGTCGGTGCGTTAGCCAGCAAAAGAAAAGTACGGCGAGTATTTGAATACGAGCGCCGAGGGAAAACAGTGATAGATGTCGGCGATAGTCGGAGACATTCGGCGACTGATTTGTCGGTTGAGTGACACCGATAGCCAATCAGCGGGTCACCAGCAGCCAATCAGCGATCGACACGTCCAACGACAATGAAGAAGAAGGATCATCAGCGAGAGGAAGAAGACGGCCATTTTTGGTCATTCGTTGCCAGCCTGGCTCACGGTTCGGTCCGTTTTTGTGCGCGGTGCGCAATTGTCGAGAGTGCTGAGTGCGAGAGAGCGAAAGAGAGAGACCTGCGAGGACCAGCGAAGATTGTCTACGGGAGCGGTCGGCGAAGCGAGCTCCAGTGTGTTCCTGGTAAAGAAAGAGTGAGTAGTGTATTTTCTTGGGTTTGTTTTGTGGTTTCGCGAGTGCTCGGCGACGCGTGTTCAGGCGGGAGCGAATCCCGGGAGCGTCCCGGTTACGCGAATCGGGTCGTTAGTTTGTATATGAATTTGTCGAATAAAACCAGCGTTTAGTGTGAATTTCGGGTTTATTATTTATCCTGTTTTATTGCGAGTTTTCCCCGTTCCCGCGCGTAGTTTTTCGTGTCGTTTTCAGCGTGATTACAGCGACCAGCGAGCAGGTTTTAGCCACCATCTTCCGGGTGGTAAGAGCTCGGCGGGATCTCCTTTGAGACAACGAGTCTTCATCGGGAACCAGCGAAAGGTAAAAGCGAGTGAATAAATTCGGTGCTAACGATTAGCACCTGGCGCCCATAAATTACGTAAATTCAGCGATTCACTAGGAGCCTAGTTTCGTTGCGCGGAAAATCGCCACGTGGCGAGATCGCAGCGTCGCATCTCTTCTTCAGAGAATAATATAAGTTTTTAGTTGTAAGTTTCTGTAGATTATTCTGTTTTGATGAATGATGATTTCTATTTATTAACTTCATTTGGAACAAATAAATAGATAAAGTGTTAGCCAACAAATGAAGTAAATAGCAGCAGCCGACGCGATAGCGACGACCAAAAATGTTATACTTAACGAAATTTTATATAAAAAAAAAAAAAACGGCGATAACGACGTAGCAGCAGCAAGAATGACATGCGCTGTAATTTTAAATCATATAGCGGCAGCAAAAATAATATGCGCTGTGATTGTAAAACATGTAATGGCAGTAAAAATAAAATGAAAGGATGTCACAAGAGTTATCAAATGATAGGTATAGAATTCTTTTATGACGTACAGTTTCTGAAATATAATACTTTTAAGATTCTAATTTTTTGTTTTAAATGAGCTTAAACCTTTGAGCGGTAATGTATTTATATATCCTCTATTATATTAAAGACAGTCGACTTTTTTTACACTAAATTGTCAAGACTTTCTGCAATAATGATCATTCGCGGAATTTTAACCGAAATGATAGATCGGAACGGAACCGCAAGTATTCCAGAAATTTATCGGAAGTGAATCGGCAGTCTATCGGGAGTGAACCGCAAGTGGAGTAGAAATTCAAATTTTGCCCCTCCACTTTTTCTCCAGACTTTTTACGTTTTTTGTGAATTTATCGGATTATAAACCGAAACTTAACCAAAAGTGTTCCAAAAGTTTACGAAAAGTGAATTGGAAGTGAATCAGAAGTGTATCGAAAGTGAACTGGATGTTAAGTCGAAATTAAATTCTTCTTCCTCTTCCCCTGTTTTTCTTTAGACTTTTCACATTTTTTATTAATTTATCAACTGGACCGAAAGTGCTCTAAACGTTTACCGGAAGTGAATCAAAAGTATATCGGAGACGAACCGGAAATTGAGTCGAAATTAAATTTTTCGTCTCTCTCTTCTTTTGCTTTAAACTTCTCACATTCTTCATGAATTTATCAGAATGCAGGCCGGAACTATATCGAAAGTGTATGGAAAGTGAACGGGTACGTGAATCGAAATTAATTTTTTCTTTCAACCCTTTATATAAGTTTTTCGTTTCTTATAGTTTTTATTGGTTTTTTTTTATTTTTATGGATTGTTTCATTTAAATTGACGTCTTCGATTTTATGGGTTTTTCTTTTTTATGGTGTTCTTATATTATATGGTGCTTTCTTATACTAATTTTTTAATTTCTTGTTCTTTCGCTGTATAAGATTTTCTATATATACTTTACTTTCGTTAAATCTTTTTTTAATAAGGCACATTCAGTATTGATCTTAACGTTGACCCTGACGTTGAACTTAAAAGCTTTTTTTCGTTAGAATACTGCTATGTAGATGTACTTTTGTCGTTAGCCAGGAACAACGACGTAGACGTATTCATTTCTGTTGCCTTTGGAGAGCTTGGTTAGCGTGAGGCCTCTTGTTTCTCGCGTTTGGCGTGCTTGATTATAATGAGCTCCTTTGCCTCTCACGTCTTAAGTTGCTGTACGATAATCAAGCACCTCACGTTTAGAAAAAAGGGCCCGATTAATGTGCGCTCTCAAACAGTTAACGTTAAAAGAATCGATAGATTTACTCACTTTGAAGCCCTTAAGGGTAGGGTACAGTCAGAAAAAAAGTTCTTTATTTTAAATTTTTTCATTGGTAGAATGGTAACTATGTTTTAGTTACATAAAAATTAAGAAAGAAAAAAAATTTCAGCTCATTTCAATCATATTTGAAAGAGTTTTGCTTTAAAAAGTCATCCAAAAAGGGATTTATTGAAAATGTTTCCTGCGAGGCATAATTTGAGATATCATCAAAAAACTGGCATTTTTTCATACTGAGTGCCAAAACTACAATTTTATACAGGCTTTTGTTCGTATACTCAAAAATGCAAGTTAAAGATATTTTTGAGTCAGCGAAACATGAAAAAAGTGAAAAAATGCTCTATTTTTAACAATATAATTATCAATAAAAAATCGAACAATTATTTTAAGGACAAAACCCTTTGTAACTTCTTTATAAACATAATAACCAACTTTGTGGGACAGTTTCTGCTGGATCCAAAAAAAGTTGCCCCGCAGGAGATATTTTGAACATTAAAAAAGTTGATTTGGAGAAAATCAAAGTTAAAGATTCTCTCAGAAACGAGTTGAAAGATTCCTCATTTGGACAGTTCACAATTTTCCAGCACCATACAACAGTCCTTCTTGCTTCTTTAGTAAAGTTTCTTAAGGTTGCTGATACTTTTTGTGATTGCGGTATGCTTTTCTCTTCTGCTTCTCTGGTGTGAATTGCCTTTGCTGCTTGCGCGTGTCTTTTCTTCTGGCAAAATCATCATGCTGCTTGCTGGCTTGATGGCTTAGTTTGATCGCTGAGTTTTTAACAGTCCATTATTGAACTGGGAAACAGCATTTACAACTACTATTTCAATTCTTTTCTTAGACACGAACGCTTATTTTGGACAATTTTTCCAAATAAGTGAATGCAAATTGATTACAATTGATCACTAGAATGTGTCATAAATGTTCCCACTCCATAATCGCAAAGATGTTTGACTGCCCTCACTGGATTCAATGTTTTTAATAAATTCTTCTAAGCTGCAGAATGAAATAGCAAAACTTTTCTTTGCTTTTTTATAGTATTTTCAGGATCGTCAATTTTTCTTTATTTCACTATACAGAAACGTTTTAGCTGCACATTCCTCTTGTTTCTTCTGGTTTTTGTTGGATAATAATTTCTATTTACTAGCATCATTTTGAAGCAAATAGAAAGATGTATCAGCCAAGGAGACAAGTAAACGAACAGTAGCAGCCGGTATAATGTGTACGTGCCATAACATCACGATGCATTCTCACTGTGACTGTCGGATTCTGACTGCTGTTACGCGTCATAGACGTCACATACTTTGCATTTTGTAGCACATTTCGTATTATGAATTCGAAAATTAAAAAAATAAAGCATTACTCATTTTTATGAAATTTCATTAAAAATTCGTTCTTTTTTGTTTTATTATTAAAAAATTAAGCATTGAAAATTATTTATTTTGAATCTAATGAACGTTCTAACACATTCTTTCATACTTCTAGCACATATTTCTGAAATAAAAATTGAGTTTTTCCTTCCTGTCTTCTTTATCTGTCCAGAATTTGCTGCTTCTGTTTTCGATGCCTATTCTGAACCTCGCTATCTTTGTCAAACTTTTTTCATCCTGTATTCTTTCCCCTCTCAAGTATCCTGGTAGCCCTTCATCTATAACTATCCAGTCCTGTATTTCTTTTCCATATCTTGATTCTCTTATCTTCGCTCTTCTTTCTTGCTGTTCTATGTCTTTCATTCTTCTTTCTATCTCTTCTTCTATGTTCCCTTCTCCTATTTTTCTCTGAATCTCTTTTATCGACCATCCTTTCCTGTTGTAGAACTTTTTCCTTGCTTTGTCCGCTCCCGATTTTTCCTCTTCCTTGTTTCTTAGTCTCCCCAGCTCTCCTATTATCAATTTTTTATCCGCTCTGCTCATACCTTACCTATCTTTTTCCCGTTTTTATTTCTAACTGCCATTTCTTTGTCTCTTCCCTGATCACATAGTCCGGTGTGTATCTCTGGAGGTTTAGTACTCATTTTATGTACTTCTTTTGCATACCCTCTATCTTATCCCATCTTGTATTTCGCCATACCTCCGCCCCATACATTATTATACTATCCATTAGCGCTTGTGACGGTGTACGCACCGTCAAAGCATTTATGGCTTTATTAAAGTCGAAAGGAAAAAAAACTGCCAGGGCTTTCCGCAATAAATAACGTCACCTTACTAAAAGGCGAACTGCTTAGTTTTTTTTACATGTGCGGAGAGCCAACGACTGGACGGAGAGCAAGAGAGAACGAACGAGAAAGTGCGAACGCGAGAGCTCAGGTCGACGCGTTGGCTGCGGAGCTGTACAGCAGCGGCAAAGCGAACGAGAGAGAGAGAGAAAGAGAGAGAGAATGCTGACAGGCATGCGCCGCCGCCTGCCTGCCGACCGAACGACCGAAAACCCGCGTATCGAAACCCGCGCCGGGAAATTTATATCTTATCCTATAAGTCGCGAGATTTTGTTGCATGTATGTGTAGTACGCAATGTAATGTATGTGTATGTGAGGACCGACCTAGGCAGGGGTATTGTCCCTGCTAGGAGAGGGAAAACGCAAATCACGGTCGATTTGCGGGCGATTTTCGGCTAGGCGTGATGAACCGGCAGCGCCGCGTTCGGCGGACCTCGCCGATTTTCGGCGGGCCGCCGAGCAGTTCTTCCCAAGGTTTCGGCGCGAGCGGAGTTGTTTGAGTGTTTGCTGGTGAGTGAGTGTGTGAAGACGAGGACGACGAGGACGACGACGAGCAGCCCCGCAGCAACCGCCTGGACGAGCCCGGCAACGACGAGCAGCAGCAGCAACCCAACGACGGAGAGGAGGCAAACGGTGCGAGGCGAGAGATCGGCCTGGGTAAGCCTAGTAATTTGTTTTAAATTTTGTTCTCGTGACCGAGCCAGCTTCGGTGTCACGCACGCGGTTAGGGTTACGAGGCCTCTTCAAGGCCTTTCCTCGTATGAATTCGGTCGGTGAGTGAGAAAGAGTGAGAGAGAGAGAGAGAAAGAGAGAGAGAGAGGATTGCACGGGTCGCTTACGCGTGGACTCGACGGCTAGCGAAGCCGGTCCAGGACGAGAGAGAGTGAGTGTGATAGAGAGAGAGAAGTTTTAACGCGAGCGGTTTATTCTTTCGGCGAAATTTCCCGCGCCGGAGATTCTCGACGGATCTCCCTTTGTTAAAGAAAAATTTTTGACGTGCGAGCGTATAATTGTAATCATAATAAAATTCAAGTGTCGGTGGTTACGGGAAAAATAAAATTTTGTGTGTTTTATTTTAACCACGTCACACGCTTCGTATAGTTTCATCCTTTTCCTGAAATCTGCTCTCAGCTTTCTTAACCCTATGCTCTATACTCTTCCCATTGCCGCTTTGGCCTTGTTACGTACATAGTTTATGTGTGCCTCATTTCTATTTCTCCAAATTCTTTTAATTTATATCCTAGGTAAATAAATTCCTTCATCGCCTCAATCTTCTCTCTCTTCCATTTGAATTCTACGTTTCTCCTTCTCCCTCCTGCTTTCCTGAACATCATGATCTTTGTTTTCCTTGCATTTAATTCTAATCCTTTCTTTTCCAGATAATCAGCCAGTTTCTTTACCATGCTTTTGATTCCCCCTTCATTGTTTGATATAAGTGCTACGTCGTCCGCGTATGATATGCTCCATACTTTCATCTATGACCACTCCTCCTACCTGTACTTCTCTCATTTTACCTTCCGGATCCACCATCGTTATGTTAAACAAAATAGGGCTGAGTGGACATCCTTGCCACAACCCATCGTATGTTTCAAATTCGTCCGTTATTTTATTCTTTATCTTCACCCTGTTGAATGTTCTTCTATATATTCCTTCTATTCTTGCTCTTAGTTGCTTGCTCACTTTGCTTCCTTCAGTCTTCTCCATATCTCTTCGTTCTTTACTCTATCGAAGGCCGCCTTTATATCTGCAAAAACTACCATGCATTTTCCTTTCTGCTTGTAAATTTTTCTTCCTATTGCCGTTTTTAAAGCGTTTATAGCATCAATGGTCCCTCTTCTTTTTCTAAATCCGGATTGATTGTCTTCTAGCTCTTTATTTCTTTCTACTTCCTCTTCTAATCTTTTTCTTAGTATTTCCGCATAAATCTTATACCCTATATCCATCAGCGTGATTCCACTGTAGTTCTCTACCTTACTCTCGTTCCTTTTTTGTGTATTGGTGAGATAATGCCTGTTTTTCAACTTTTGTTAAGTTTAATATGCAGCATTTGTGCCACCTTCTCCCCTCCAAAAATCCAGACTTCATTTTCTATTTTGTTTATTCCGGCTGCCTTCTTTTGTTTAACTTTATTGCTTCCCTAATTTCTTCTCTTCGTATTTCTTCTCCCGTCCCTTGTGTCTCTATCTCTGTTTCCTTTGCTTCGTTCTTCTATTTACCACTTAGTAGGTTTTGAAAGCGTTTCGTACATTCTTTCTCCATTCACTCCATAGACATATTATAGATAGACCGCGCGAGCGGGATGAGAAACGGTCAGCGGGATAGAAAGAGAAAGCTGTCATGTACAGTCTCTCGCTCTTTATCTAGCCGCACATGCGCCCCAGCGTGGGGGCTTGATTGTCTGCAGAGGAGTAATGAGAGGTAACGGAGTGGCGGGCGGCTGCGAGTAGGGATCGCTGAGATCGACACTGCGCATATGCGACTAGACAAAGAGAGAGAGAGAGAGAGAGACTGGGTCTGGCAGCTTTCTCTTTCTATCCCACTCCCGCGTTCGCTTATACATCAGTATAGAGTTAGCGCGCTCTATTCTTATATCTCTATGCTTCACTCACTGTTCCCCTGTTCTTCTTTCTTTCTTTATTTATGCTTTCCCAGAAACATTTTTCTGATCCCACAAACTTTTTTCATTTCCTCTACCATTCTGTTCACTTTTATTTTTTTTCCTCGATCAGCTTCTTTTTCTCCTATTCTTGTCTCTCTTACCGCCTTTGATAGTTCTTTCCTTTTCTTCTCGCACTCTTCATCCCATCATTAATTTGCCCTTGTCTTTCCTCCTAGTTTTATTTTTTTATCCTTTTTGCTCCTCCTATCTTTTCAATGATCTCCCGTGTGCCTTCTAGCCTTAGTTTCTCCAACTTTTCTCTGAATTGCCTTACTTCCTCTTCATTCCATCTTTGTCATTTCTATCCACGCTATACCTTTGTCCTTCTTTGCCTTATCTGTAATTAGCATGTGATCTATGCATTCAGTCTATGCATTCTCGTATTTCGATCTCCTCTATTTTATTATCTCCTTCTTCGTTTGTCATCACATAGTCTATCACAGTTTTCCCTCTTGCTCCAATGTAAGTGTACGCACCATCTTTGTTCACTTTTTTGTAGCCATTCAGGATTGTTAGTCCTAATTCTTCTGTTCTTATTATCTCGTCTTCTTCCCCATTCCTTATCTCACCTTTTGATTTTCTGCTTATTCCTGCTCATATCTCGTTTCCACTGTCCTCCGTCCTTCCATTGAAGTTCCCTCCCCATATAATTGGTATTCTTTCATTTTTTTTTGCAAATGTTTTTGATGATTTCCTAGTTTTCCTCCTTTTTCCTATTCATGTACAGCGTTCCTATTACACGCTCTTTTCTCGCAGTGCATACGTTTTCTCACTTGCATAGGTTCTGCATCTCCTTTTCTTTCCAATTCCCTGTATCCTTATTCCCATAATTATTCCATCTTTTGCTCTTCCCTTTTTCTTCTCTCTTTCTGCCCCTACATATATGCAGTTAAAATCCTTCAATGCTTTTTTTGCCTTTTCCAAGTCTTTTTCTTCCAGCCATGTTTCCATAAAGCCTATCACATGGTTTCCCCTTACTCTTTCATATGACTCTTTATCCATTTTGCCGACGCCTGCGATGTTCCACCACTCCATCTTGATTTTTTCCTTTTTCTCTTCCCCTCTGTTCCTAATTCTGAAAAAGTTTTCCATCTTTTTCATTCCATGTCCATTCTCTCCCATTGATGCACGTTTTGTTGTATCCATATCTTATCCCTGTCTCGCCATCTATTCCTTTTTCTGTTTTTTCTATGGCTCTCATTTATTTTCTTATCTGCCCCTCCTTCCACGTTAAATTATTATCTAAATACGTTTCCGCCCCCCTCAGTTTGGTTCTTTCTTTCGTGATCTTTAATTTTTCTTCTTCACATTCTATACCTATCATCCCTCTTCCTCTTTCTATTTTCCATGTTCTCTTTATCTTGGCTTTTATTTCTAGTTTTTCTTTCATCCATTCTTCTATCTTCTCCTTCTTATTTTACCATTCAGGCCTGTTGTTTCTCCTTCTTTCTCTTTCCAGTTCTTCTATTCCCCTTTTCATGCTTTTCCATTCTTTTCCTTTCTCCATTATGTTTCTTTCTTTGTTCTACCCTAATCCATCTCTGCCTTCATTTATTCTGTTCTCTTTTTTTTCTAGTTGCTCTATTTTCTTCTTTATTTCTTTATCTTTATCTCTGTTATACATGTCTGGTTTTCCGTTTCGAACTTCTCTGACCTCCTACTATATTCTGTTCATCCATTTTGCATCGTCTTCATCTCCCTCTGAACTGCTCTCTTAGTTTTCTCTCTTCTTTGAGTTCTTTCATCATTACCTCGTCAATTCTCTCCCACCCGTCAATTCTCTAGCCTTTCTGAATTCTTCTCTCAGCTCTTTCTCAACAATTGCTCCATATTTTCTTCTTTTTTGTTTTCTGTCCGCCTTTTATTGCTTACCGGTGACCTTAACGTTTTTCCTCCCCTTTTATATATTTTTTCCTCACTAATTTCTTCTTTCTTCTGAACTTCTTGTTCCAGTTATTCTCTGTTTCTTTTCTCCTTTTTTCCTCTTTCCAGTTCTGGGCTTCTGACTTTTCTTTTGTATGTTCTTTCCACCCAATTTTGTTCTAACTTTTTTGCCCTAACTTCTTTTTTATTGCTCCTCCCCCTCTTTTTGGTGTTTCCTTAATTCGCGGCAGTGCCTCTCTTTCCCTTATATTCCGCGTATGCCCCCAGTGTGCTAACTCTTTCCTCTGTTTCACATTCCGATTCCGTTCCTCTTTCCCCGTTCCTTTCTTTCTGCTGTCCTATCTCTTGTGCCTTGTTTCCATTCTCTTCCCTTTGTATGCTTCGCCGCCTTTCCTAACCTCTTCCTACACTCACTTTTATTTTCCCTTTTTTTCTGTTTACTCCCTTTTCCTATTCTTTGTCCCTTTTATCATACTAGCTTCCTTGCCTATTTTTACCTCTTTATCTTCCTACCTGTAATTATTCCCACTGTTTTCCCTATATGTGTTTTACCCTTCCATCCAACCATCCTCACTCTTAGGCACCAAAACTCAAACTCCGAATTATTAATATATACACTACTCAAAAAAAGTATGGCATCACTAAATTAGTCTCAAATTTAGCCGTATTTCGTAACGCTGTAACT
>JAWWEM010051121.1:0-10050 GCA_035582935.1 Ormyrus thymus
TCTTGATAGAGCTAGTGTCACCTCAGCGTACCAAAAACGTTTGTTTATTGATTTTCAGATAAGATAATTTTTTGCACACACTGATCTTCAAGCTTCAAAGTCAGTGAGGTAGTTAGATTTATTTGCTAATATTATTATTTACTATAGCAGATAAAATCTAGGTACACCAATTTTCAAGTTTTCAAGCGCAAATACGCATTTTCATACTTTGACCTTCAAAGTTCAAGTTCAAAGAAGTCACTAGAATTTTTTTACTAATTTTATCGTATTCAGCGACTTATAAAACGTAGCTATACCAATTTTCAAGTAATGAAAATTTTTTCTTTCTCTATTTTTATGTAACTAAAACATAGTTACATTTCTGTCAATATATATTATTAAATACTACCTCTCCCCCTTTCCATATACTACTGACTATCTCTTCCATGTATCTTTTCTAACATTTCCCCTATTTTCCAAGCCTTTTTTAATTTTTTTACTGCTTCCCTTATCTCTTCAATCGTTATCTCCTCCACCTTTTCCGTCTCCTCCTCTTTTTCTTTTTCCACCCTGTATTTTTCTATCTGTTCCGCTCCCCTATCTTTTACCACGTACAAATTTCTAAAGTGTTTTTTCCATTTCTCTTCCTTTATAGTGATGTCGCTTTGCTCCCTTTTTTGTTCTGCTCCACCGTCTTTCAGAATTTTTTCGTGCTCTTATCTTTCTTTATCTCTTGCAGCCACGTTTTTGCTTTTCTCCTTTTTTCCTCTTCTATGAAATTTCTGTATTCCCTTCTTTCCTTTCTCCATTCTACCTCTCCTATTTCTTTTCCTCTCAGTTTCCTTTGTGCTAACTCTAGATTTCTCTTCCTATTGTGGCATTCTTCATCCCCCCATTTTTCTTCTTTCTTAAATCCCTTTGTTATCTTTATCTTCTTTTTTGTTATAATAGCGGCAATGCCGCTACTATCTTTTCCTTCAGCTCTTTCCAATTATTTTTCCTTCCCACTGTCTCCAATTTTTCTCTATATTTTTTCTCGCTTCCTTTTTCCCACCTGACCATTTCCCTTACTTCTTTTGCCCTTTTTTTCTTTTATTATCTGATCCTCTCTTTTAATTTCTATTCCAATCGGCGTGTGATCTGATTTTATTTTGTTCCCTGTGCTCATCTTCCTGATTCTGTCTCTCCCCTTTTCGTTTCTTACCACGTCATCTATGGTTGTGCATCCTCTTCCGCCTACTTCTGTCCATTCCTCTTTCATGCCTCCTTTTGTTGCTCTGTTCCCTATCCCTAGTCCATTTTCCTCTAGCCATCTTATCATTTCCTTTCCTGCCTCGTTCCTAGCATTGTCTCGACTGTTTCTTTCTTCCTTCTCCCCTTTGCTATTCCATAGTCCTCCTTCCGCTGCGGTTCTTGCATTAAGGTCCCCGAGTAAAATTATTCTTTCCTCTCTATGCCTCTCTACTCAATTGCTCATTGTCTCCATGCATCCCCTCCTTTCTCCCATTGTGTTACCATTACCTCGTCCGTTTCCTCTTTCTATCACCGAACCTTCCCTCCTATGTCTCTCCTTATTGCTAGTAGTATTTCCACCTTTGCTATTATCCCCTTTTTCTCTCTTGTTGCTAGCTTGTATCTTATTTCATATCCTCTCAGTATCCTTCTCTTTCGCTTTTTTTCTGTTTTTCTTACCTTTGTCCTTTCAGTCCACCCTCTTTTCCCCCTACGAAAGTCCCCCCCCCCCTGTTTCCTGCAGTTTTCTCTTTATTCAGAAACCAATTCTCCATCCTCTCGTTCCATTTCCATGTTCCCTCCTTCGTCCTTACCTTATTGATCCCGATTAGTATCGCCTCCTTTCAATCTTTCCCTTCTTCCCTTACCTTTTCTCTACTCTTTTCCCTGATTCTTCTTTGCATCCATGTTAGGTTATCTTCTGTGTAGTAGTTTTTTCCCTTTAGGTTCTTTTTTTCTCATTATTTCCTCTTTTGTTTCTATGTTGTTGTCGTATATTGTGCTCCGAGCATGAATTTTCCCGTCTTCTTTTTAACTCTCCATATCTTAACTATTTTTGCTTCCGCCTTTAACTGCTCTTTTAGTTGTTTTTTCTCTCCTTCTCTTGCTTTCTCTTCCGTTATCCATTCCATATTTCTCTTGTCCCTGTTCTCCCCTTCTTCTATCTTTTTCATCATACCCTTCGTCTCTCTTCTGCTTGTCTCTCCCTGCCCTTTTCTCTCATCCAATTTCCTTTGATTGTTTCGATTTCCGCTCTATTCGATTCTATGCCCTTTTTTACTACCTCATTCTCTTTTTCTGTTCTGCTTATTCTGTTCCACATGATCTCTTATTCTCCACATTTCTTTTTTCAGTTCTTCTAATCTTCTCTCTATCCCTGCTGACTACCACCCGCTTTGTTCCTCTCCGCTCTTCCCTTCTTTTTTCTATGTCCTCACTTATCTTTTATAACCAGTCGCCTATCTCGCTTCTACCCATGTCTTCCTCTCCTTCTTATTTTTTTCCATTCTTTGCTTCTTCTGCCGTTATGTTGTCCGGAAAGTTCCAACTTTCTTTCCCGTTCTTTACTTCTTCTGCCTTTGCATCGGCCGGAAAGCTCCAACTTTCTGACCGCTTTTGTTAATTTTGTTATAAAATAAGGAAATTCTGATTCATTTTGACGGCATACCGTCACTCTCGTTACCGTAGATGTCGATCGGAAAAATGGGGTAGGGTAAATTGAGAAAATTAATACGTTTAAAATCTATTTCAAAAACGATATTTTTCCACTAAGATCTACATTATACCAAGATTGATATTGTTTTCTTAGTTTAATTATAAATGGTCAATATATTATTTTTATTTATCAGTATGTTTAAAAAGGGATTAATTAAAAGACTAAACGTCTGTTTATCGACTTCTAAAAATCCTTTACTAACCCTTTTCCTGGCCGAAGAGTTACAGGTACGGTGCAGGCAAACGAAATTCATTTTAAAGGGTCCCGACCGTCGCTGAATCCGAATCCGGTGTCAAATTGTCAAAATTCAAGATGGCGGATTCAATATGGCGGATGGAAAAATAAAGAATACTATTGTATTGTATGTTACGTGAAAAAACAAATAGAAACTGTCTTTAGTGATTATTTGATTAGTTGCATAGTTTTCGAGAATAAAATTCCTATGGATTTGGTACTTACGCAAACCCACGTTTTCATCGCTTACCAGGCCGAAGTAAACTATTGAACTTCAGTAGCTGATGTTTATAGATGAGGAAGTTTTGGGTGCTACAGAATCTGAATCCGCGGTCTGATTTTCAAAATTCAAGATGGCGGCGGATCCAATATGGCGGATGATGAATCCAAAAATCCAAGATTTTGAAAAATAAATACTGTCGTATTCTACGTGGAAAAATAAAAAGAAACTGTCTCTAGCAATTTTTTGATTAGTCCAATAGTTTTCAAGAAAAAAAATTTCAAAAGAATCAATTTATCAATTTTCGTCCATATCTATTAGTTTCAGTGACGATTATCTATTGAAGACTGAATTCAAATATTTGAGAAAACATAATTTTTTCGACATTTTTGCTCAGTATCGAGAATATGTTGAGAGAGGGTGGAGAATCAAAAAAATCATAGTGTATCTCAAAACTACCTAGTTCCTGAGTCCATTCACTATTTTGTGAATCATCAATATCATTGTCATGTTCTTCTAAAGGCTCAGATTCATCGGAACTGATGTCCAATTCTCTGGATTGAGTGGGAGATTATCATCACTACTACGAAGTCTCATTGGAATTACGTTTATAAACCAGATAGGTTAACCCCCAATCAATATTTTCATACTTTTTTGTGCTAGTTACCCAAATAGATGTTTTCCACTTTTGAGTAATGGCTACCTGAATGAATATTTTCCACTTTTCAGTGATGGCTACCCATATCAATGTTTTCTCACTTTTTATAACTGGCTACATATCGTGTTCTTAGTGAAGATCGCTTGATCACAACACAATTGATTAAAACTCAAAGAGAACAATCAATTCATATCTAGGCTACAAAAAAAAATTAAAATTAGAGATAGTGGCCAAGTTTAGTGAGCTGAAATGTCACACAGAGCTTGAACAACGACGAAGGGACGAAAATTGATAAATTGATTCTTTTGGAATTTTTTTCTCGAAAACTATGCGACTAATCAAAAAATTGCCAGAGACAGTTCCTTTTTGTTTTTTTGTTTGTTTAAAAAACACGACAGTATTTTTTATTTTTCAAAATCTTGGATTTTTAGATTCGCCATTTGCCATATTGGATCTGCCATCTTGAATTTTGAAAATCTGACCGCGGATTCAGATTCAGTGGGACTCAAAATCTATAACCTCAAATCAATAACCCCCTAATCTATAAACATAAGTTACTGAAGTTCAATAGTGTACTTCGGCCTGGTAAGCGATGAAAACGTGGGTTTGCTTAAGTATCAAATACATAGGAATTTTTTTTTCGAAAACTATGCGATTAATCAAAAAATTACTAAAGACAGTTTCTATTTGTTTGTTCACATAAAATACGATAGTATTCTTTATTTTTCCATCCACCATATTGAATCCGCCATCTTGAATTTTGAAAATCTGACACCGGATTCGGATTCAGCGACGGTCGAGACCCTTTAAGATGAATTTCGTTTGCCTGCACCGTACCTGTAACTCTTTGGCCAGGAAAAGGGTTAAGTTAAGGAGCGCTAATTCTTTTTCCACGTAATTGTTAAGACTATTTAAAATAATGCTCATTTGTAGAATTAGAACCGGAATGATGGACCAGAACTGGACCGGAAGTCTTCCAAAAATTGACCAGAAGTGTATCGGAAGTGAACCGTAAGAGTACCGGAAGTAAAGCGGAAGTAGAGTCGATACTAAATTTTTCGACTCCCCCCCCCTTTCTTCAGACTTTTTATGTTTTTTGATAATTTATCAGATATATAGACCGGCAGTTGATCAGAACTGGATCTAAAGTGTTCGAAAAGTTTACCGGAAGTGCATCGGAAGTCGACCGGAAGTGCACCGGAAGTAAAGCGGAAGTATTAAATTTTTCGACCCCTCCCTCCTTTTCTTCAGACTTTTGATGTTTTTTGATCATTTATCGGATATATAGGCCGGCAGTTGATCAGAACTGGACCTAAAGTGTTCCAAAAGTTTATCGGAAGTGCATCGGCAGTGAACCGGAAGTGTACCGAACGTAAAACGGAAATGCAGTCGAAATAAAATTTTATTGGATGTATATGTATTATCGAAAGTAAACTGGAAGTAAATTAAATCGAAGTTTATTTGTAACAAAATTGCTCTCTGCTTTTTCCAGGGTTGAGACTGTCATTCTTCTACTAAACTCTGAACGGTTGTTTAAATTTTACTCATGTAAGATAAAAAATTTGTATACAAATTAAAAAGTATATCGCAAAAAAAGTATATTATATATATAATAATAAATGATATAAAAGTATTCGCTATTCTAATAGTATATATTATATATATAAAATAAATGATGTAAAAGTATTTGCTATACTTTTATATCATTTGTAATTCTAACCCTTACTTCGCGTCTGAAGAAGACAGCATTACAATGTTGTTACAAGTTGTTTTACAACATACATACACTGAACATATTATATGCAGGTTATTGTTTTAATCTAAAAAGGATTTTTTAAACATTATAGATTATATGTACCTGCAATGGTTTAAAAACCACCGATAAGAAAATCTATTGCAGCAATTGTTAATAAAATTGATGTTTATTTTTTAACAATTATTAAAAATATTGTATTTATATATTTTATGAGCTTCACATAAAAAATCTGTTGCAGCAATTGTTAATAAAGTTGATATTTATTATTTTTTAACAATTATAATATTTTATTTATATTTTAAGGGCTACAGATAAGAACATCTGTTGCAGCACTAGTTAATAAAGTTGATGTTTATTTTCTTAACAATTATAAAAAATATTGTATTTGTATAATAAAAATAAATAAATAAAATAAATAAATAAATAAAATTATAAAGTTCATGTTTATTATTTTTTAACAATTATAAATAATTTGTTGTATTAATATTATTCGCTCTACAAATAAGAAAATTTAATGTGAAGAGATTAAATTAAGAGATTAGTATTATTATAAGATCCTATTTTTTTATAATATTTATGTAAAAACTATATTTTTTTGTATATATTTCATCTTGTTCAAGAGCATTAATTTTCAGTTTTTTGATCTTGGTTTCTAATTTGTTTTTTTCTTTTGTATTTGTTATTGTTTTAATTGGCATTAATATTTTTTAATTTTGTTGGCTCATTACTCTTGAAAATGCAACGTATAATTGTCCATGGCTACATACTGGTGTTGGTAAATATATTCAAACCCTTTTGAATGACTGACCTTGTGATTTGTTGATTGTCACGGCATGTGCAAGTCTATTTGGAAATTGCCATTTTGTCATGTGAAATGGAATTTCTTCTAGGGAAGGTGATAAATTCATTCGAGGTATTATTACATGTGATCCACTTTGATTACCAGTTAAAATTTTTGCTAAAATTGAAAATTCTCTTAATTCTTCTACTATCAACCTTGTACCATTACATAAACCATTAAAGTTTATATTTCTTAACCAATTGTGATCCAATTTTTAGTTTCAGTTTATTAGGTGGTAATCCTTTAGGAGTTAAGGAATTTAAAAATTCTAATGGTATTATTTTTGATAAATTTTCATCATTTTCTTTTTCTGAGCTATTAATACTTAAATATTCTCTTGATAAACTGTGCATTTTTTCAAGAATTTTATTATTGATTTCGATAACATCTACATTTCTTGGCGCTAAAATAAAACTTTAGTAAAAATCTTGATTATTTATATCTATTGAATTTCCAAAAGTTTCTTCAATTATTTCTCCATTTGACAAATTTTCTTTTGGAATTTTGATTACTTCGTTTTCGGTTTCATACTTTGTTGAAAAATGTCCATTGCCAATATTTAAAAGCCAATTTTTCAATTCCCTTTCTTTTTCTGACACTCTTTTATTTTGTTTTAACGACATATGCTTAAAGTTGTGCCATAATAGTACATTACTTGTACGCTCGTGCGGGAAAGTAACTTTCCCGCACGCTTAACTACAAGACCACTGAAGTGTGGGAAAGTGGCATTTTGCACACGCAAATACGTTCGCAAAATCGAACTTTGCGCACGATAATAGGAAAATGACTATGTTTAACACAATTTTCGATTATTTGTACTCTATTTCCAAAGCGGACAATAGGCAGTGTTTGTCGAAAATCTCCTGAAACAATAATAACTTTTCCTCTGAACATTCTATTATTATTGCTTAAATCTCTGCACAATTGTTCTACTGCTTCAAAAGCATGTTTTGATGTCATACTTATTTCATCCCAGATAACTTGTACATTTTTTATTTTATCGCCTTGAAGTGTATTTGATTTTATATTACATGAACTTGTTTCATTAATATTTAGAGGTAGTTTGAATGTTGTAAGTACAGTTTTACCTCCTTTTAACAAATTAGCTGCTATACCAGTCCAAGCTACAATTAATATTTATTTTGTTCTTATTGAAATAGGATCAGTAAATTAAGTAAATAACTTTTACCAGTTCCGCCAAGACCATCTATAAAATTACAAGTATCTTTCACATAACCTTTAGTTGTATTTATTGCCGAGTTGAAAATTATTCTTTGGGCTTCAGTTAATGAATTAATTGTGAAGTCTAAATCATCTAAAGTAGAATCGATTTCTTCATTATTAACTTCGCATCCCTCTAATGCATCGTCTAAATTATTTATACTTGGAAGATTAAAGTCAAATAAAGTATATCCATATAATAATAGAATATTATTTATAATATTCAAAGCGTATTTTTCACCTTTTGTTTCATTCATATTTGGGTAATAAAAATTTTCTTTATATTTCCTTTATAATTTTCGGATTATGAAAAGCACATATGTATGCAAATAATTCACAAATTGCTTTTGGGAACATATAGTTTGATGATTCCTGTAAACATTTATTCCATTCTTCGTCTGTACTAACTAAATTTCTTGCTTTTGTTGCATCAAAAAATGTTGAATATGTTATATTTAGATAAGTTCTGGGGTCTTTGAAGGATTTGGCTCCTCTAACTGAAAGTAACAGTAATCTTATAAAAAAACGTTCACGTTGTTGCATATTAACAAGATACATTCTTACTAGAATTAGTTTTTGGAATTTTTTTCTTGTATTTCATTTCTTTCTTTTTTAATGAACACGTAATAATTTGGTATTTATTAGTTTGAACCATGCAGTCAAAGTAGTTTCATTCTTTTTCGCTTCCTTCTTTGAAACAAACATCATTTTCATTTTCATTGTGCTAATCTATAAACAACATGTGATAATTCATTCATTTCATATTGATTTAAATGATATATTGTTCCTTGATCACTTAAATAACGTGTATCTTCGTATTGTTTTATTTCATCGTAATTTATCGTATTCATCTCATTTGCATTTGTTGATTCATTTGCTGGTTCATTACTTTTATCACTATCTGATAAAAATTCTATTATCGCACAGTCATGGCCGTTATAACAATATTTAAAAAAATATTTTACGCATAATACTGTTCAACATACTTCAACGTTAATATGGCTATTTAAAGTTAACAATAAAGGACCTTCCCAACGGTACATAGAAATTTTGCCTGTAAAGGGAAACGTACGAAAGTTGTTTAACGAGAAAGTACATATAAAAATATACAGAAACATCGATAAAAGTGTCATTTTAAGTGTCAGGAACTTAGAGATAATTGAAATTCAAGTTTGCACCCCAAAAATCGCAAAATTACAAAGAAAATCCAAAACTAAACTAGTTAGCGGTACTTTTAAAGATAATTCGTGGTACCTTTCGATTTATTTTAAGAAAAACCAACTAATGAAGAAGATTTTAAATGGGTGCGACAGTTTTTTGTCGCGCTAAATGAAATTATACAATGATATAACGAATTTTGAACAAATTTCAAATGAAAATGTCTGTAACACTAAGATGGCGGTACTTCTTGAAGATATATAATACATGATTCGATCGAGAGTAAATCAAATACTATCTACTAGTATCAAATTTGAATGGATGCCACAGCTTTTTATCATTCTATACGATTTCTATACGGTAATTTTTTCAAAAAACTGTGACAGCAATAAAATGTTATCTATGTAATAGTTTTTTGTTACCTTATCAGCAGTGCAAGAATTTTGTACAAAAAGTACCGCTAAAAAGTAGTTTTCAGCAAAGAGTCATCAGAGAGGCCGTAGGCTTTAAATGCAATTGAAATAATCTTATCATAATTAACTTAAAGCATGAAAATCCTTTGTGACACCCGTTCAAAACTCACATTGCTGACTACTTTGCAAAGCGATGTTTAAATCCACGTGGATATTTATAGCTGAAAGTACTGCTAAGTTCAAACTATAAGCAGAAGCTCTAGGGGAATGGAAACACAATACATCTATATAACATCAAAATATTAATCAATTCGTGTGGTATCCATTCAAAATGTCCTCTATGTAATAGTTTTTTATGTTATCTTTCCAGCAGTGCAAGAATTTTGTACAAAAAGTACCGCTAAGAAGTAGGTTCCAGCAAAACGTCATCATAAATCGGGCACTTTCGATATAATTGTAGATATAATTTTGATATAACGTTTTTGAATCAAGTTTAAACGCGAAAATATACAGTGGTACTCGCTTGAAAACTGTGTTTTAGTATTTGATGTGCTGTCGAATCCAGGACCACGAACGAGGACGTAACAGAGCGACTTTTTTTTTTCAATTTTTTTTTCGTATTTTAGTATTTTTTTGTTTTTTTTGTATTTTTTAATTTTTTTTGTGTTTTTAAGTTTTTTAAAAATAGGTATTAATAGAAGCTGTTAAAGTTGCTAAATGGAAGTTTTTAGGAAAATTTTGTTAACCTTTTAGCTGCGGGGATGGTCGACCACTCAAGGGGCACAAAATATTATATGTTTTTAGGCTGAATTCAATGCTCTGAATACGTTAAAAATAGTTTC
>JAWWEM010051122.1:0-10048 GCA_035582935.1 Ormyrus thymus
AAAAACTGACCCTGCCCATCGAGGCTTTTGGCCGCGGCCGAGCGCTGAGCCGGTTTCTCGATCCGGCTCCTCAATTAGAACAAAATTTATTTTTAAATATATAATAAATCAGAAGATATTTTAAGCTGTCGCTTGGCTTGACCTTTAGCATTTTCAATTGTCGACGGATATAAATAATTTTCTTTCTCACCCACCGTATTTATTTTATTTGCACACTGAGAGAATTTTTCGATATAAATTATCGTAAAATTCGCTACAATCGCTTTTCGCTTGTCAATAGTTATCAAAACCATGCGATGTCCCACGTTTGCGATTCGTAACGGTAATTTTTCCGGTAAATTTAATTGTAAATTTAATTGTAAATTTTCAGGAAAAGTTCTCTCAGTGCACAAAACACCTTATGAATTTGAGAGGAAAAAGAAGGAATTCTCCCTCTTCCGCAGCGCGCAGTGGACAAGATAACTTTACGTTCAACGATTTATGCACCCGCTTAGACATCTTACATCTACAGGGTGTTCGAAAAGTAGTTTCCATCGAATTAATTAAAATTATTGGACAAAATAAAATTTTCTGTCGTCGTCCTTAAGCAAGGTACGTTTACTGCAAGAGAATTCATTCCAAGTGCGCGTTGATCTGTTTGCGTACACCTGCATTACACACTGACGTTAACGCATATGTAGTTTACTTTGTGACCAATTGGCGCAGAGCACGAGCGCTAATGTACAAAGAGCCGTGCAGCCGTCGCGAAGAAAGGACGCCGGCAGGAGTGAAAGAGGTTATAAGACGATCCGGATAATCCCATAATCTGGCAGCTGGCGGCTGTCTGTCAGATTACGACTTTGCCAAGTTTCTCCCGCTTTCTCTGCCTGGCTGTCTCTCTGTCTTTATCTCTTCGTAAGAACTCCCCTTCTGTATCGTATTAGCGACCTGCACCGTGGAATGCAAATCGCGATGGATGCGAGCGTCGGAATTGAATCGGTGTAAGAAAACAAGCTCGTTTATCGGTTTTTCTTCTTTTCGCTGCGTACTTTGTCTTTGCAATCCTCCTGCGGTAATTGTCCGAATCCTATTTTGGTTTATTTAAACGATCTTCGCTCTACCCTAACAGTTTTGAATTTTTTATATTCAAAAAGATGTAATAATTTTATTTTACTCTCGCGGTAGGGGGTGATTGTTCATATTAATAATTGCATAGTTAATAATTGTAAGCAGTTACTTCCATTTCATTATCGTGAATAACGAATGCATTATTGCTAAAAATAACAAGCTTTTATCGCATGCCTACATCTATCAACCGGTGCCAATTTTAGCACAGTCAGCGCCTTTGTTTAAGCAACAACCGCGTATACAAGTAGGTTAACTATTGATTTTACGGGAAAAGCATAACGACGCTAGATTTATATTATTACTTACGTAAACATTTATAAAAAATGGTACGTAAGCTTCATTAAAAACTCCTATAAATCCTTCTATTTCAGAAAATCTATTGTAAATTATTAGCATGTAAATAAATTTTATATAAATGCAAAAATAAAGTGCTAATCTTCAGATGAAAGCTGAATTTCTCAAACAAATCTACCGAAATTGTCATCTCTGTGGGTCTTACGTGCCGAAACAATAACTAAGCCTATATATTTAGAAAAAGTAAAGTAAGCTCACACTTCACCCGAAGCACAGATCTAATAAACGAAATAAAACTTTCTCATCCTCGGCAATTGTTCCGCAATCTCCGCGATCTTTTTGTTGGGGGGAAAGGTTAGGGGTCTATTTACATGAAAGAATGCCCCGACTATTCTGATTTATCGTTCCCAGAGCGGGCGATTCTCGATTTTGCGCCTCGACTCGCGCGCGCCGACGATAAGAAACGGGGAGAGTGGAGCAGCGCACAAGACCAGGGCAATGAAAGATGTACTTGGATATAGGACGAAAAAAAGGACGGAGGAGGAAAGAGAAGACACAGCACCGCCAAGGACGGACGTGCAGGAAACACGCGGGGAAGAAAAAAAAAATTAACGGCTTAACCAGTGGCACAGTGTTTTTCAGATTGATGACGCCTGCAGAGATAATATTTTTTTTTCTCGAGCTCGCTCGCGTATTTATGTGCTTATAGTCTGTTATTTATGAGTTGAAAAGGTGACTTTTATTTAAATAATTACGTTTAAAGTTTTGTCGAAATTATTCAACAAGTGCGCAGCGATCATTTTCTTAAATACGCGTATATTTTTACAAAGTTTCAGTGTGTAAGTCGGAAATAAGGCAGAAGTATAACCCGGAAAGGAACTGCGAGTAATGAAAAAATAAAATTTCTCTTTCAAAACAATTCTATACCCTCGAGCGAAAGGAAAGTATTGCAAAGTATTGCAACGAAACAGTTTATAAAACAACTTTAATTTAATTTTTAATGAACGCAATATATAATTTATTTAAAAATAAATGTTTCACGAAATCGAAAAGTAAAATAACGCGCAAATTGAATCCGGAATAGAAGTTTAATTGCAAGTAAAATCGAAAGATAAAATGTGCAAAAGGTGCGGAAAGTAGCTCTATAGTTGAGAAAACCTACGCAAAAAAGGAACAAGTGATGAATTCTAGAGATGAACGAAATCAAAATAAAAAGAATAAAAGAAAAGCAATAGTCTAGCAAGCAAAAAGAACGGGCTGGCAAAGTCTGCAGGAGAAAAGGGCATGGATATTTTAGCCCGCAGGAAGCCGCAAAATTGAAGGGAACGAAAACATGGCGGGGGAAGAGTCGAAAAGGAACGCGGAACCGCGAGGAAATAAAACACGTAAGCAATCAATGAAAAAGAAAACACCTTCGCCCCGCTATTACTTCTTCTTGCCTGCGTTGGGCGATTCCTTGTGGTGCGTCTCACTGTATATAGTGTATTTACCTGAACGGAGGGTGAATCCGCTTACAAATAACAATCTCGGGCACGAAGAAGTAAGCGAACAGTGCAGCATTTGTTTAACAATTTATTTTGCAACCTTTCTGAATATTGCACAGTTCTTACAGTTTTATTATGTTCTAATCAGCTTTGACTTTGACGGGTCTTTCATAATAAAGACTGACTTTTTTCTCTGCGAAATTCTATAATTTTTTTTACAATTTAAAAATAGAAGGTGAAATAAAGGTCGCATGTCGAACTTTTCATCGCACTGCGTATACATGAATGTAGAAATGGCATATTTCACACGCTTCTATAAATCGCAATATGCAAATAGCACCTAAAACATCATTACCTTTTTCCTGTCCGCGCATATATATATATTTCGATGAAACAATAAAAAGAAAACATCAAAAATTTCCGCCAACTTCATAAAACAGATCTACTCTCGCAGTGTGTATAATAAAGCAGGTTCAGGACGGCCGCCGTAAATAACGCAAAATATTGCGAGACTCGGGCGATGGAAGGGAAAATAGAAAAATATGCGTGTGACGCACAAAAGGCGAAAAAAAAAAAGAACAACGGCGGCGCGAGAGTGGGCGGATAATGGCGCGGGGAAACAAATACAAAGAGAGGAAAAAGCTCGGGCGAAGACTTATAAAAAGAAAAAAACAAAACAAGCGAGGAAGGGAAAGTGATAACGCACATCGGTCAGCTCGCGAGCTTTCAATATGGTCGCCGAATGCAAATAACTCGGCGGACGTTTCTGTTTGGGCGACGTACAAGCTGCGCGTCTGGCTTACTTTTCCCGTTCTGTATTCTTTCTCGTTTCAGCGTGAAAAATGAAGAGTCGAATGTCAGCTAATGATAGTGTATTTTGGTATTCACGTCGATGCTGTTACTTTTTAAATTATTCAGTTCTTGCACCAATGGAAGCTCGTTACAAATTAGCTTCCTTAAACGTTTGAAATGCTTAAAAAATTCCGAGCTATATACACTTGTTCAAATGTATATACATTTGAGATGCAAAAATATTTCGCAATGCCATCAGCGACTAGCGAGCAGACGTTCATACATAACAATAACCTGGAATTTTTCCATGAGAAATCTCATAAATTCTTAAAATCCAGATTCCAGCCAAGATTTATCTCGAATGATCAGAAGACTCTCTCGCCGGGGGACGTAAATCTCGTTTCATAAATGAAAAATCCTCTGTCACCCGGACTAAATTTTCCCAATCAATTGACCGGTCCCGCGCTCTCCGCCCATAACGAATTACTTTTCATAAGAAAATAAAGCGCGTCCGACGAGGGGCAAAAAGGAGGCCGCGGAGAAAAATAGGAAGATCGCGCGGAGAGAGAGAGAGAGAGAGAGAGGAAAATCTTGGGGAGCAGATATTCCCAGGAAATTTTTCACCGATAATCGAAATGAACCGTGGAACCCGAGCTTACTCCCCCCCCCCCCAGGACTTCCCGCCCGGTCCCCAGAGCCTCGCCGGGGACAGCTTGATCCTGCCCTTTCACAGACACGCAGATCCGGCGAGATCGAAAATACATTCTTTCCTTTTTTGCAGCTTCTTATCTCCGCGCTCCTTCTCTATTTAACTGTCCTCCTGTTTTTTTTTTTTTTGCTTTTCATCCTCTTTGTTTTTTCTCCCTCCGTCTCACTTTCGCTGCAGCTATCTCGATATTTCTATCCAGCCGCGGCTGCTAACTCTTCCCTGTGCCTTTGCGCTCTCTCCCCAGAGGCGTCTCGGGAAGTAGAAAGTTAACTTGGTTTCGCGCACCCTTTTAAGTACGCCAAGACGTCTTTTCTACTGTCTCGATGTCTTGCTCCCTCTCTCTCCCTCTCTCTTTTCCTTCTTTTTGTCCTTTTATCCTTCGTTTCCACTTTCTCCGCCGTGGTAAATCTACTCCTGCTTGTTTAAGGTGAATAAAAATTGATAAGGAAGAAGAAATTGATTGCCTGCGGTGCAGAAAGGGGGAAAAAAATTCAGCTGCAAAGTTGCGTCACATTATTTTGCCCGGGTAGATGACAGTGATGCCATGTTATGAATATATTTAAAATACATTTTTCAAATATTGTAAAATTTATTTGTTCACTTGCTTCTAATTACTCGCGGAACTCGAGAAATAGGAAAGAACGTTCTGGGTCGAAATGCAGAACAGTTTATCGCGATGTACTGGCAAAAAATTGTCGAAAAACGCAGTTAATCCAGCTAATTTGCAAGCATTTTTAGACCATATCTATATAATAGTTTCATATTAGAATATTTGTTTTTTTAATTGAATCAGGTCAGGTGAATTAATCGAGGAATTTCCATTCGGAGAATTCAAATTTATCAGCGATTTCCAACACGAATTCCGTGAATACTTCAAAAATTTGTACGTTTTAAATCACGCGCACAATTTCTTTTCTTTTCAGAGAAATTGACCACAGCTCTAATTACATTAAATAAGGGTTAAATACAATATAACAGTTAAAAAAAGCTCTCCATTAAACCGCGAGCACCTTTCGCGGCTTTGAAACTTTTCAATTTAGATTCAATTAGGAGTTCCAGCTCGAATCTCAGCCAAAACAATAGGGTTGTATAAAAATAAAAAATATCAGAGAGAAGTCTTTAATGTTTCTATTGCGCGCCTAAGAATTCTTTCGCAATACAATTTTAGCGCTTTGTACAGCTTTTCCAAATAAATTTTTATGAACAAGTTAAAACTGTGTCATTTTTAAGCCAATTAATCAGGCATTTGATCACATCGGGAATTGATCAATAAATTCATAGTCAGGCAATTTTTCTCAATATTTTTCAAAAAAATGTTTTTCAACGCGTAATTTGTGCAGTATTAAACTGACTCGAAAGAGATAAATTTAGTCATTCCACCGCAGGCGCGCTAATTTCTTTCAAGCCAGAGTCAAGATTTTAGTCTCCCCTTTGTAAGTAAATTGTACCGAATAATCTTCTCTTTGAAATACGCATAGAAAAAAGCATATCTAACCCGTCGAAAAGCATCGGACGCGGAACAGAAGCGCGAGCGCGCCGACAAGCCAGACGCAGAACAGAGGGGAGCGCATCCAGTCACGCGCGGAAATCGGACGGACACTGTTGGTAATATGGGCATTTGAAGTGTTTCAGAAGTTGGAACGACGTCTGTCTTGGAAAAAAAATGTCACCTTGCGTCTGTCGTACAGATATTATTCTTGAAATTGCATTCGTCGTGCAAACGTTGTAATAACAATGTTTTCTGTATCAATCTTTCGGAAGCGCTTGTGAATTAAAAATGATAAAAAACTATACGTTTGCAAGCAACTTGATTAACGACCTCTGTACTGCATGTAATATTCATCACTTTAATTTTGCAACAATAAAGAATTGACATCGTTATTTAGATAAAAGGGAGAAAAGTAACTTTTTTTTACATCTCCTCGTGCTCCGAAAAAACAATTTCCTTAAGTAATCGCATTGATGTTTCTTCAATCACAATTATCCTCTTACGTAAAAGCGCGCCGCGACGCGCCGCGCAGCTAACTTATAAAAGCACTCCGGCGCGCGCGCGCCACTCAACGGGGGAAATATCTCATCTCGCTTCGTCGATAGTATACACGTCGAAGCGCCGCTGCCGCGGCGGCGGCGACGACGACGTCGGGCGAAAATTGTCGACGGCCGTATTGGAAAATCGGGCATCAGCAGGATTACGCCGCGAGGCTGAAAAAGTCCTGTGACAACGCTAAAAGCTAATGGACTCCCGGTCCCTTTGAAGATGCGCGCCGCCGCCGCCGGTGCGCCAGACGTCGGGGGGGTGGGACGGTCTGGAGGATCCGCGTCCTCTCTCTCTCTCTCTCTTTTCGACCTGCGTCTCTCCCTCTGCATTTATGCGCAGCTATTTGCTACAGCCGCGGCGGCCCCTTTCTCTCCTGTCTGTGTGTTATTAGCGCCATTAATGCGAGAGCACGGGAGGGGGCGCGGAAGAGCCACGTGTGCCGAGGCATATGTGTCCCTTTCGAGGTGCACGTTTTCGACGCGATTTCGCACGGTAGAAGTACCCGGACTGACTAATTAAGGTGCGGAGCGGCGAGTAAAATGGAAAGTGAGAGGAGGAAGAGTAAATGGTGCGGGTGAAAGGGTATTTGTTTATTAATTGTTTCTATTTTTTGCTCGTTTCACTCGGTGTATTGTGATCGATAATGCGAAAATGAGTTTTCAGAAATTTTTATTCCTGCTATTTAACAGAAAAATAATTGATTCTCCCGATTAAAGTTTCTTTTTTATAAATGAATTACGTAATTGTGTAATAATGCTCCAAGTTCAACCACTTTTAGAATATTCAGAAGATAATTGTTAGATAATGTTGAAATTAAAATAATAAACCTGATAAATAGATGAAATTGTTAAATTATTGCCTCTTCTACATTTAACCAAAACTCATTTCGAGTGAGTGAGAACGGCGTTCACGCTAAAAGCATGCATTAAATGCTAATGAACCCTAATATTACTTACTACGATTAAGCTGGGCTTGAAAAATAAATGTGAAATCTAAAAATAGAGAATGGCTAATAAAAGTTGCTAATCACGGCAGTAGGCGTAGATTTAATTTGTTAATAAAATTTTTTATTAGTGAAATATTTAAAAAAAATTCATGAAGCTATTATATTAATTATTGTACAAATCCGAATTCATTCCCAATCATTCGCAAGTTACAGTCTTGGTGGAGACTTTTACAATAGATTATATTGTGTCTTGATTACGAATAATTGTTTATTTTAAATCAAGACACAGCATAATATTAATAAGAATTTTCACCCGACGTTAGATGCCGATTGCGACTAACTGCAATATTAACGTCATTTATCAAACATTGTGTCGGAGTAAAGATTATTTCACACGTATCATTCCAATAGTAGGCATGGTATCCTAGTCCATCCAATAAAAATCCCAAGCGAGATTCGTTCGCTTTTCGAGTATTTACCGATCTCGAGTCAAGCTTATTGGAAAATCGCTCGAATTTATCGAATTATGAAAAAAAATCGAACAGCATCTTACTAGTATGATCGAATTGAACTTTCGGGTTTGAAATCTATATTATCGATTTCAAGCCGAGGATATCGAAATCGACCGAGTTCATCGAATGCATGGAGCTAATAATTATTTTTGTCAAAAACCTAGGTTAGGTTAATCAGGCGCGTATCGTGCTACTTGTTAAAAACTAACTAACATCGTGCTACTGCACTATGTTAAGTGATCATCAGGATGTGTGCAACCGCTTAATTTATGCGGTTATTCACGGAAGAATAGGAATAGTAAGAAAGTTAATCAATATTTATGGACTGTCTTACTCACAAGCATGGTCAGAAGGATATGCTTTACTTTGTCATTCTCTTAAGCATAACCATGTACCAGTTGCTAAACTACTTTTAACAAGCGGTTCTAGAGTTAATAACGAAAATAAAAAGCCTTCTAATACTCCTCTTCATTTTGCTGTTATGAATGGTGACATAGAAATTGTTAAGATGATTCTAAACAAAGGTGCTGATATTGATGCTGTAAATCAATCTGGTATAACTCCACTTCATAATGCAATTAAAAGTAATAAAGTAGAAGTTACTAAATTACTCTTGAAGTGTAAAGCTAATGTTAATGCCAGAGACAATGATGGTACAAGTCCACTTCATTTTGCTGCTGGAAATGGTGACATAGAAATTGTTAAGATGCTTTTAGACAAAGGTGTTAATATTAATGCTAAAAATCAATTTGGTAGAACTCCGCTTCACAATGCAATTCAAAATTGGGAAATGGAAACTAATGAATTATTTGACAAAGGTGCTAATATTGATGCTAAAAATCAATATGGTGTCACTCGTTTTCACCCTGCAATTGAACATGCGAGGAAAATGAAAGTTATTGAAGTCCTTTTGAAGCATAAAGCTGATGTTAATGCCAGAGACAATGATGGTACAAGTCCAATTCATTTTGCAGTTGAGATAGAATGTCTACCAACTGTTCAGCTTCTTTTAAAATATGGAGCTTATGCTAATTTAACATGGAAAAAAGATACACCATTGCACTTAGCTGTTGAAAAGTATGATAAAGAAGTTATTACATTGCTTTTAAATAAATGTGTTAATGTTGATATTAAAAGGGAAGATGATATAACCCCTCTTCATATTGCTGCTAAGAAAGGATATATAAGTATTGCTAAAGATCTTCTAAACCATGGTGCTTGCATCCATTCTTTAACATTGAAAGAAGGTTATACACCATTACATTTTGCTTCTGAACTAGATAATGAAGAAAGTGTGTTATTATTATTGAATAGAGGTGCTGATATTAATGCTAGCACGAAAAGTAATTCAACGCCACTTCATATTGCTACCAAAACAGGATGTAAAACAGTTGTAAAAGTGCTCTTACAACATGGAGCTAAAGTTGATAATCAAGATAAAGATGGCAAAACCATATTACACTGCGCTGTTGAAAAAGGATATTTAACAATCGTTGAAGATGTTTTAAAGTATTGTCCTGATATTAATAATAAAAGTAACAGAAACTCTCTTAAAATTGCAGTGTACGGTTTTAAACAGGAGTATAAAAACATTGTTGAGGCTCTTCTAGAATATGGCCTTATTGTTAACCCAAAAGAAGCAAATAATCCTAGGCTATTACAAACTGCCGTTAAAAAAGGATATTTGAAAATTATTGAAGACCTATTAAAGTATGGTGCTGACGTTAATTTAACATTTAATGAAGGTTTTACACTTTTACATAGTGCAGTCAAAAACAAACAGGAAGAAGTAGCTAAATTGTTGATAAGCTATGAAGCTGACATAAATGCTCAAGATAAAGCTGGAAAAACTCCAATATTTTATGCTATTGAGAGCACCGATTTAGAAATTACCAAGTTACTTTTAGCTAATAGAGCTAATATAAAAGATAGTCCTGAGCTATTGAATATTGCTGTTCAGAAGGAATTTATAGAAATCGTTGAAGCTCTTTTGCAACATGGTGCTGATATTAACGCTAGTGATAATTATGGAAGAACAGCATTGCATTTTACTGCTTTAAGTGTAAATGAAAGTTTTTCCAGATGTTGTACTAATAAAAATTCTGCTATTCGAGGATTAATTGCTAAACTGCTTCTAAGTAAAGGTGCTAATGTAGACGCTAAAAC
>JAWWEM010051123.1:0-10044 GCA_035582935.1 Ormyrus thymus
CAGGTGGTTAATTGCTTTTCACACCTCTTATCTTATCTTAATGACTTTTCACACCTCGACACCTGCTTATCTTATCTCGATCTACGGCGCCTAGCCTGGCGCCAGGGGGTGATGACTCACTGTCTCTCCATAGTGGTTCATCTACTACTGATGATAAACCAGTTATACGTTGTGACGTGGTAATTCGCACTCGATTACCAAGCACAAATTATTTATAATTTAGCCGGATATCGACGCCGCATTGATCGCCATGGCGGAAGAGCAGGTGACTCTTCCTCGTAAGGAATTCGAGGAGAAAGAGGGTAAAATAATCGCCGAACACAAATTGCTAATTTTCACTGTATTTATTTAACAAGACTCGACCCGGGGCGGTTGTCCGCAGGACCTGGCTCCCGGGGTTCACGCACGATATAAAATAAAGCTAATATCCAGGTGAGGGGCGACCAATCGGGAGGTCTGCTCCCTAAACCCTCTAGACGGTTATGGCACGCCGCCGTAACTTTCAGTGCACACTATCACGCACCAAACTCTCTCTCTCTCTCTCTCTCTCTCTCTCTCTCTCTCTCTCCGCAGTTGCGGCGGACTTGACATTCCGATCCAGTTAAACACTGAAGGAAAGACCCAAGCCACCAGCTCTCCTCTGGAAAGCGCCCACCACTGCATCTGCAGGATCTTCTTCGGCATAGCCCTATGGCGGTCCGTTGGGATGTTGACGTGCGATAACGCCGGTAGCTCTTTTATTTTTATTGTACTCTCTCTCCTGGCGAGCCTGCGCCTGATCATCGTGTTTGCACACCAAATCTTTTAGCGCATCAAGCCGCTTTAGTCCATCTAGCCAAGCTTCAGGGTCCAGGCGCAGTTTTAGGCCTCCATACTCCATTTCTCTACAAAGGCTGTTCACGGGTTGCGGATGCCGCCCAAGGTTTAAGAACGCTGGCGAGACTTTAGTGCTCGACTGCACGGCGGTATTAATTACATGCCGTAACTCGTGCAGGTGCTCGTGCCAGCCGCGATGATTAGGCCCTACATAAGCGGCTATCATCGTCTTCAACGTCCGATTAGCGGATTTGCTTGTGGGTGGTAAGGTGGAATAGTTACGTGTGTAATACCGTACCCTCTCAACACCTCCGCCAGGAGCTTATTAACGAACTCCGTGCCCTTGTCTGTCAGGAAGTAATCCGGCACTTCCGAGTGAAACAGCACGAGTTCTTCAAAAGCCCGCGCCACCGTTTTACTATTCGCCGAGCGTAATGGTTTAAGCTCTACTCACCGCGTGAAGAAACCTTGAAAAACCAAAATATATTTATATTGACTTTTACTGCGGAAGAGCTCTATTAGTTTCTTAATATTTCGCTTTCCCGTCAAGCCTTGCGGACCGGTTTGCGAGACTTTGTAGTGCTGGCAGTCCAGACATTGCAGGACAAAAGTCCGCAGGTCGTGATAGTCGCCAGGCCAGTAATACTCGCGCGCCACTCGATCGTACGTCTTCTCGACTCCGAGATGACCCGACGAGCGGTGACAATGCAAGTCCTGCATTACATTACATTTCTACAAATGTAAAATTTAAAATAAAGACATTTTTTTCTGACTGTACCCTACCCTTAACATACGTTAGCGAGTGAGGAAAAATACGCTCGTTTGCAAATTAAAATCAATTTATTTACTCAAAAAAAAAAAAAAAAAATGAGTCAAACGCAATAAAAAAATGTTTAATAATGTTAAAATAATTACTAATACGTTTTTAACACATAGCATAAAACTCAGTTTTTATCAGCTATTACGAGGGAGTAAAATGCCTTTTTTCTCCCTAGGGAGAAGTAAAAGTAAAAACTGAGTTAACACCCTTCGTGTTAAAAAATAGTATATGCAATCCGGGAGTAAAAGTGTTGTTTGCCCTCGCTTAACTCGGGCGTCAAACTTGACTCAAACAACTAACACCTATTGCACTCCCTTTGATAAGCGTATCGCACACAGAATGCCGCGGCCGCGTTAACATTCTTGTTACATAACATACTATTTTCCAATGACAAATTGGGTCGAGAAAACATTGCTTATTTTATACTCTTTTATTCGTTTTTATATCCATCAAAAACCTTTTCATTCTTGAAGAATCCTTTAACAATAATATATAAATGTTAAAAAATGAAGGTATAACATCAGAATCATGCAAAAAATTGGGTCGAGAAAACATTGTTTATTTTATACTCATTTATTTGTTTTTATATCCATCAAAAACCTTTTCATTTTTGAAGAATCCTTTAACAATAATATATAAATGTTAAACAATAGAGGGTATAACATTAGAATCATGAAAAAATGTTTCTATTTTAGTAATAAATTATTCGTCGTCTTTTATAAAAATTCAAATATAAAAAAGTAATTCCTAATTTTATTTAAAAGTATGGAAGCATTAAATCAACCAAATAGGGAAACCTGATACACCTAGAAACTTATACTGCATTTATTTATTGCTACAGAATAGTAGCAATTTTACAGAATAATCTTTGAAAAAGTTTCAAGAACAAACGTTTACTGATAGTTAATTACAATTTCAGAAACTTTTATAATTGTTTATATAGCATTTTTTTAATTAGCTTACCTATAAAGGGCAAGAGCATGACCTGTAAAATCTTGAATATTTCTGTCTAAATTAAATTTTTGATATAGGGCACTCATAGGGTTTATAAATGGATCAAAACCATTCCATGTTTTTGGATCATCTTCTTGCATATTCTGCACCCATACGAGAAAATTTTTGAATCTCCGTTTTTCGAACAATCCCATTAAATCACTGGATAACGCTTCTTGCTGATCAATCGGAACTTTTGAAATTCTTCCTGATTTGTATACGTAAGATCCTTCTACACATTTGAATTCTAAATATCGAGTGACACCAGTATGTATTAATAACTTAACCAACAATCCATTAGCCATTAAAAATTTAGGAATCAAATCAACGTTCCAATCTCGACCCCTTCCGTAATTTGCATCAGGAGAAGGTGCTTTAAATTTACTGAAAGAAAGAATTATATTTTATTATTTTATTATTATAAAAATTATATATGAAAAATAATTATCAATGTAACAAGTTAAATTTAATTAATAAGAAAATAATATTTTAAAAAATTTTGATTTTATTAATCGCTGCGTCTATTTGCACTAAATCCACGTAATTTACGTCTTTCTATATAAATTGAATTACTAAAGAAATTATACTCACTACACTAACCCATTCTACCCGTCCATAATAGCACACTTTAACTAATAAATTTCTGTAAACCGTGTCACTTGTAGGTTATTATTTCTTTAGTAATTTTCAGTAAACCGACATCAATCCACTAAATAATCCACTAAATTACGTGGGTAAAACAGGGCAGACTTCTTTTTTGTTGGCTGCCTGCGATAGAAGCACGTTTATGTAAACAAGTCGTCGCTTGTCAAGCTGACAAGTCACACGCGGTAAGCAGCACGCTTCTGTAGAGAAGTCGCCGCTTGCCAAGCGGACAATAACACGCGGTTTTTCTCAATTGTACGTAAAAGAAGTGTCTTGCTATGTCTTGTTATGAAAAATTATTTGATGCATATCGAAAATGTCATGGCAACATTCAATCTAAAAAAAAAGTACAAGACAATGTGAATTTGATTTGGCATTCCTTGAAGAAAAACAAAGGGGAGTTTCCTACAAACGTTGAGACGAAAATACAAGAACTTCTGCAAGAAAGAACAAAAAAAGATGCTGCTTGTTTCAACTATTATACACAGCTAGTAAGTTTTATGATTCAATTTTAGAAAAAGTTTATTAATTTTTAGTTAAATCAATGTACATTTATTACGGGAGTAATACTAAGTTCTCTAAACATTTGACAACGGATTCGAAATTCTTGTGCATTATACACTTTTCCTTAAATCAAAAATAAATCTGCTGTTTGATTTTCAATCCATAAGTTTTTTGTGGTGCTCTTTTAGAAACTAATTTCTATTGCAAACCATGGATCATCTTCAAACGCCTCAAAAGAAACTTCGCTGTTGCCGTCTTGTTCATCAGTGTCACATTCGGAAGTTGAGAGTTCGACAGTATCTTTTGAAAATGAAAAGAGTTTACAGGAAGCAAATGTTACGAGTTCTGCTAACAGCCTTAAATATTCAACCCCAGCTCAGAATGCTCTCAGGGTTCAAATCAGTTTCTTGGAAAAAAAATTACTTGCAGAAATCGAAGATCGTGATTCTGGTCTTGCTCTGCCTGGTATTCAGAAAGAAATCGACAAATTAAGAAAAGAAATTGAAACTACTAAAAAAAAACTAAAAACAAAAAAAAATAAAGCTAAACAACAGCAAAGGTACAGAACTGAAAGGCAAGCAACTTTGAAGTCTATAGCAGAAGAAACACCGAATTTATCTAAAAAATTACACGTGAGTTCAATACAAATTCCTTTTTTTCAATTATATTAACGGGGTTCTTTCCTGGGAAATAATCGCTTGAATTAAATGAGCTTGATCTGACCACAAAGAAAAAGAATATTTGTTTCTTTAACAAAAGAAATTCGAATAAAACGATTATTATAAGTAGTATAATATTGCGATATTATTACATATTATTCTGTAATCTAGATTCGAAATGAAGTAGGACGATCTCGGTTAGAATACGATCAACTG
Source organism: Ormyrus thymus (assembly GCA_035582935.1). Lineage (NCBI taxonomy): Eukaryota > Metazoa > Arthropoda > Insecta > Hymenoptera > Ormyridae > Ormyrus > Ormyrus thymus. Next base: position 4,654 of record JAWWEM010051123.1, read on the forward strand.
GAGCTCCTTAAAACGATAGCCGAAATCGCGATGTTTGGTGGAGCTGCAGACAGTCGTAGACGTACCGAGTTGGTTCGTAGTTGCAAAACTTTAGACGACTTGACTACTGAACTCAAAGCCATGGGCTTTGAAATTTCAAAGAGTGCTACGTATCTTCGTATCTACGTACCTCGCAATTCTTACACAGCAGAGGGTAAAAGACACATTAGTCTGTTCCAGTAAAACTCTGTCGAGCACAAGCTGACGCAAGAAACGAACACAGCGACGGAAAATTTTGTACGGCTTCTATTAGGTAATTTTTACATTTCGTTTATTATTATTGTTTTTGCTCTTGAAAATTCGAATTATTTGAAATATTTTTTTTCCACAGATCACTAGAACAAATTATTGCAACTTTGGGATTCAGTCAAGTAGCTGTAATTTCGCAAGATGATAAAAGTAGAGTATCTATTGGTTTAGCGGCTGCCAATAATCAGGCACCGTTATTAATGCATTTGGATTACAAAGTCAAATTGCCTGACCATGATTGGGTTGTAACACCACAACACAAATTAATTCCGAGTGTATATGCTGAAATAACAGTCGACGCCGGTAAGATAGGTGATTGCAAGAATATTACATATTCTAGGCCTACGTATATTGCCAAGCACTGTTCCAGCACTGCATCAACTCATGCTCTCGATTTTCAAAGACTTACGAGACTCAAATCCTTCAAGGAAATATTATATTGTAATATAATCAATTAGTTGATACCCGAAATTTTACACTCATAATTCTAATATTTATACATTAATATATATTAACTTTTTTTTAGATAAAAATGAAAATCAGATGAAGTCTGTACAGGAAAGTAATTATGGATGCGATCAGTCATTTCAAAGAATACAATTTGGATGTCTTCTTTGTCATCACGAATCCTCCTGGACGAAGTGCCTATGATCGTGTAGAGAGGTGTATGGCACCTTTGAGCCGTGAACTAGCTCATTAACTCATACTACCTCACGATCACTATGGCATTCACCTTAATGGTTCTGCTAATACAACTGATAAAAATCTTGAACAAAAGAATTTTGAATTCGCTGGTGAAGCACTTGGAGAAGTTTGGGGTAAAATGATGATTGACGGATACTCAGTTTTGGCAGAATACATCAAAAAAAAAAGTTCTGTGGAGCTTAGTGAAGTATCCTTGAGTGGTATGATGTGCACGTGCAAGAAAGTCAATACTTTCTTCAGGTATGTATTAAAATTATCAATAAGTATTTTTTTAAATTTGTGTTAAAATTAAATTATATGCAGATCGTGAAATGTAATGAAAGGGAATGTTGTCGAGAGTGGAGATGCAGTTTGAAAACTGTTTTATCTACTACCAATGGTTTTCTTCCACCTCCATTTCCGTTACGCAGAACGAGTGACGGTCAACTGATGATTGCTACCCCAGAAGAAACTGAAGGAAAAGACAGTTTTCCAGATTTGTTCGTTCGTCAATAAATTGGACTAATGCCTGTGACAATAACTGGATTGCATGTGCCGTATGATTTTTATTGCCCATCAGTTAACGATCAAATAGAAGGTTAGTATACTGTCTGTATGTTTTCTCATTTTTTTCTGTATTTATTCTTACATAAAAAACCTTGCATGTAGGAAGAACCTGTGAATTCTGCGGAGCTTACTTTGCTACAAAAAGCAGCAGAATCTCCATGTTGCGTCTGCACATGATAAACGAGCTCATCGAAAACAACGTGCAAAAAAGATTTTAGCCAAACGAGAGAATGAGCTGCTATGCGAACTCGACGACCTACAGCCAATAATTGAGTGGTTCGAAAAAGAAGAAGTAGAACTCGAATTCAAAGACATTTCTGAAAATCTGCAGAAGAATATATATCAATTCAGAAAAATAATAATATACATGATTTAGGCAGATTATAGTAATTCATTTATTCAATCTTTTTTCCTTACATTTTGCATATTTAAAAAAAAAAGATTGTAGAGGCTACGTTCCACTAGGGGGGGGGGGTCACTGGAAAACCACTGGAGACCACATAGGGGGGTTGGGGGGTCAAAATAAGGTAAAAATAGGGCTACGTAGTTTATGGACGATCCTTATGTAGAGACATAAATTACGTGGATTTGGTGTGAATAGACAGTGTTTATTAATAAATGAATAATAGTACATTTTGACACGAGTGTAGAAGTAAATTATTACCTCGGGAGACAGATTTTGCCCGAGCGAAGCGAAGAAAAGAAGACGAACACGGTAAAAATGAACTTGCACACGAGTATCAAACTGTATTTTATACGATGAGAGCTGGAAAATGATTTAGCAGTCGTGATTTTGAGGTTAAAGTGGTATAAATTAATATGTTTATGAAACTAGGTAAACTGTAGTAAAAACATTAGAAATTATTCTATGAAAAAATTATTTATTTATTTACTTTAAATTGAATTTCTTCTGCATTTTGATGATAACATGCAAATTAGCTGAAGTATAAATTAAATATTGCCATTTTAACTCATACCAGGAACGGAAACATTTGTACCTGATAGTCCAATCAATAGGGATAGAAGCGTGGCACAATTTTTAACAACAAACGATTACGAAGTTGCAAGCCTCGATTAGTGCATTACTTTTCGAGATATATCGAAAAAAACGCTAAAAATCGACATATCTAGTACGAGTTCATCTTTACGTGTACATATTTGCACTTTATTGTAAATATAGTCCATAGCGAACCAATAATACGTTTTTGAAAAATTCAAAAATATAAAATATTTTTCGAGATATATCGATTTGAAAAAATAATCATTTTCATGTCTACAATTTTGACTTCACGGAAACGACTATTCTGGAAACAAATTACTAATATTTTTTTCCGAATTAAAAAAAAAAAATTTATTCTACGACCTTTTGGCGCCGAGATATTTTTTTTCATACAATTCCTCAGGTTGCAATTTTTATTTCATAGCAACGTTCCTTAATGATTTTGAAGTTCAAAACGTGTATTTTCAATACAAAAATACTGGGATATACACCGTGTTCGAAATGTTCCGGACCCCCTCACTTATAACAAATGTAAGTAATTTGGAAAAAATGTTAAGTACAAAAGTTGTTCAGTTTTGAAGGTTGATCTAAATGGTGACCTTTTACTTGTCATCGATTATAATCATTTGAAGGTCATCTTAAGGTCATCTTTAATTTTTTAAATACGGACCCCTATTTTTTCCAGATTCTGAAAGGTCGCTAAATTCTACATCTGGATATGCCTCCATATCATAGCTCAAAATGACCTACAGAGGTCACTTAGAAGTTAAATTACTATTTAGAAGCAGAAAGCCAATAAGTTCCGATTATTAAGAACTTTGAGCGTAATTGACCAATACTAAAGTTATTTGAATTTGTGTATTTTAACAACTCTTAAGATTGATAATCGTGCATGAAAGGAACGCATGTGAGTAGAGGAAGCCTGCTTGCCCGTTCTGAAGTTTAAGTTGACGCATCATAAATCGCTCGCGCTTAAAATATCTTTATTATCTCCACTTCTAGATAATGTAGAAAAATCTTTTTGTACTTAATCGGGGGAAACTCAACGAGAAAAAGACGTATATCATGGTTATATTCATCTTAAGGGGGTATTATACCGAAAAAATTTTAAAAAATCGAAATTTTTTTACATATTTTGATTCTATATATTATAATTTATGCAATCCCAAAGTTTATGTAAAAATATCAAAAATTAAAAAAGTTATAATCTTGAGAACAAAAATCGTCATTTATCAAAAATTCATAATATCGATTTTTTAACATAATTTCTGTAATTTGTAATAATATATTCATAAATATTATCAAAATAATATATATAGAAAGCTGCAATACAATTCTTTTAAAATTTGGAGCTTCATGTCGCCACAATCGTCTTTCGTCAGGCGTCTGCTATTCTATGCTATGGCATGTTTTGTGCTACTTAGTTCAGTCTGCAACGTGCGCGCTGAGGTTACACTCTTCTATTTGTTTACTTTAAAAGAAAAAAGAAAAACAAATATTAAATTTTAATTTCGCGTTTATCGGATGTTCATTTTAAATATTCAATTAGGTTTATTAGAGAGTGTGATAAAAATTTATATTTAAAATGATCATCCAAATATACAAAAAAATTCTTATCTTTATGGTGATAAAGTGAAGTGATGTTAAGTAGACTGATGAAGTGGAGCAGACTGCCAAATTAAAAAGCTCCTGCTTCATAATTCTGTCCTTCTTCTGTTAAGGTGAGTTTTAATTTTTTGTATATTTGATGTTCTCTTGCTGTTCTTGTTCAGCTTTTCTGATGCGCATTTGATCTTTTCTTTTTGCAGCAGCCACTGCAAAAAGGCCAGGTGTCACACCTAATTACTGCATTATTCTCAAGATACCGCAAAATCCATCATTAAACTGCAAAGTGGCAATTCCTACTGCAAGTTTCGGTGCATGAAGGCCATCAAAGATGCTTTTTGGACAAAGTTTCCATTAGACGTTATTGAAACTTTCGTTCGAGTTCTATGTGTGACCTCCAAGACATATTTTTGATATGAAGTGATACAGAAGTCATTTTTATGAATACTGGCCGGATAGCATCCATTACAGGCTGAGGCAAAGATTTTTTGTTTAAAATCTTGAAGTTGATGAAAAGCTTCTGCCTTCCTGTACTTGCACCAAAACTTCCTGTCAACAGGATAGAATTGATGCTGTGGCGACTCATCTGTGGAACTCAAATAAATACCAGATGGCCCAGATATCTCTAGTCATGCCGTATAAAGATGTTGGATTATTGCGGATGGCTCCTGTGTAGTATGTCTGCATTGTGATTATGGTCTTATCGGTAAGTCGCCCTGTGCCCATAAGGCCTTTACCGTGCCAGAGTTTCTTGTTTTTCATGTCTTGTTTTAGTTTTCTTATGTAGTAGCCAAATCTTTTCCCAACGTACCCAATATATTCTAGTTTTTCTATTTTTACATCTTCTCTATAAGGTTTTGCTTTGGAAATGCTGTAAAAAGTCTTCGAATTTCCATCTCCAATGTATTGAGTATATTGAATACGATGCTTTTCTTCAGATCTCTTGAAAACTTGTAGCATGCCGTGTGGCGTGGTATTTTATTTGAAATAAAATTAAGTTGTTAATTTTATATTTTTCCCGTACCACGGGCATAAACAATTTATTCTTTATTTCTCTTACATTAGCGCTAGATTTCGTTACACAAAAGGGAGTTCCGACGAACTCTCCTTGCCGGGAAAACAAGAATTTAACCGCGAAAATTTACACTTCTACCAATTCGCTCGCTTATCGGCCTGACTCCGCTGTCAAGCTCGGCGCAATCCTCATACACACGCTCGCGTAAGTAAATTCGCGTTCGCTCTTTGGG
>JAWWEM010051124.1:0-10044 GCA_035582935.1 Ormyrus thymus
CGTAAAAAATTACGATAAAAGCTAAAAAAGACCTGATGTCAAAGCATTCAATTATTCTTACTATTGTTTACGTCAAGGAATGCAACTGTTGAAAAACTTGCAATCTATCCGACTTGATTACACTGTTTTTATCTTGATGAAACTCAAGGCAGTGGACTGGAGAAAAATAAGCGATTTGTGGGAATTTACGTGGCAGGCAGGTCGCATACCGGAAGAAAATGACACGGGCGGCAAGTGCGCGACAAGAGATACGACAATGGGGCATTGTACTCGCGTGCGTAATTGCGGACTCTGCGTGGGCGAGGTAAACGTCCCGTTCTGCGACTCGTTAGCGCTGCTTCGTTAATCGGCCTCTGTTTTGGTAGTCGCCATTCATATCAAGTCTAATTTTGAAGGCTCTGTCGGGCTTATTAGTAGATACCTCTTGCGAGGATGTCATTTTCAAGACTAATGTACAAAACTCTGAAATTGGTGTGTTTAAGTTCAAAACACAATAATATTGTACCTGCCTATCATAAATTATAAAGACCAATTATAAAATAGAATTTGGCCAAAAATTATAGCATAATATCTGTACAAATAATAACGAAATAGTGTGCAATCCATTAATTGACCAAAAGTTAGTTTGTTTTTTTACTTCTACTTGTAAATAATTGCCCCTGTTGGGCATAATATAATATTTATACCTAATTTATAAGAATGCATGACCATTTTATCCCCGGACCAGGAAACTCTTTTAAATTAAAATTCCTAAAAAGAACGTTACATTTGGGCGTAGTATCTGACCAGGGCGTAGTACCAGACTAGTTTAGTGTAATTGGCCAATTTCTATTGAAAAAATGGAATGTAAGCTCTACCAGAAGCACACTCAGCGCAATAACTCAACGATCACTCGAGCGCGCTCGCTGTTGCCAAACAAGCCCTCTGCCCCCGCGAACCGTTTAATGATGATATCTCAGGTGCATTTTGGCAGACTCGACGTGAATTAATACGGCGCAAGTCGCTTAAACAGCCTCTCCGTCGATGCACACGAGCGAGACAGTTACAAACAGCTCGGTCGCAAATCCGAGCGCTCGCGAGAGAGTGCATTCTCTTTTCGCCGGGCGCTCCGCTCCCGTTTTTTCTCGAGCGCAAAGGGACACTCGGTGAAATTGAAGCCGGCCAATTCTTAATTAGCTCTGTGTTCGGGTTAATGAGCGCGGTTAGCGGGGACCGCGGGGATTTTGATATGGGCAGTTTTTCGACCGATTACGAATTTCGATAGCTGAAATGTTTTCATTAATTCTGGCTCTACGTCGTACGATCGTGCAGGACGTTTATCTTTTGCGAAAGATCAATAAAAATTCTTGCCTGAATTGTTTTCGCATTTAAACAATTAATTTTTTAATTCTTTCTTTCTTTGATAAAAAAAGTTTACTTTTACTCTGCCAATATGTGATGGGCCCTTTTAAAGTATTTTTCGTGCAGATTTTAATATATTTTACTTACTCGCGTAAGCAACAATTTTCGTTCAAAATATATGCATATTTTATTACAGAGCATTTAATTCGCTACGGAATTTTATGGACTTGTGAACCCTGCCAATATTCAATTAGTCTATTTTGTTAGAGCATTTTGACTATTTATACAGTTTATAAATTTAGAATCGAAAAATAAGACCAACTTTTAACACTTTCCAAATTATACATTTACCAAATTACGATTTCCCCCAACGATAAGTGCAACTCAAAGCGTCCACTTAATTCCATAAAATAACAGCTTGCACCCAAAAAAATCAGTTACCGAAACGAACTCTAAATCAGGGCAGCATCCTCAATTTCGCGCTTTATCTCTCCATCTTCGTTTCCACCTCCGTTGCTTTACTCACAGCGAAATCAACTCTGGCTCGCGTGTGCCGAAAGCGTTTTCGCTTGGCGAGTTATAGCCGTCAGGCCGGAGACAACGCTCGCGAGAGAATACACACGGCGAACTATTTGTTCTGTAAATTGGCTCTCCCTGCGAATATCCCTTCATAACCGTCGCTTTAAGCGCGGCTTTTTTTCGCTGACCTACCAAAATGCATCAAGCGGTCGGTGATCGATGTGCCTCGTGGCGACTAATCCTCTTGCGTGTTAAGGAGGCGCGACGTGTGGGAAGCGTCGAGAGCACGCGAGCCAGCCATTTGCGCATTTTTTGCGGGAGCGCAACGAGAGACGCCGATTGAGATGTCGCTTTTCGCTTTCGATTAACGCCGCCGAGTCGCTGATCGATGCCGATCGATTTGCACTGTGGGAAAGGAACAATTGATTTTTGTCGCTAGATTTTGTAAAGAAATTAACGGTGTCTTTTGAAGGATTTTATTGTTTCTCTCGTGGTTTACATTTGTTTGATTTGTCAAAGTGATCCATTAGAATTCGAAGGTTGCGAGGTGTCTAAAAATGGAATTTTCTCGTGTGCAATTTAGATACTCGCTAAATAACAAGTCATTGATATATTGCAAAATTTCTAAATTTTCGATATGACACAGTTACTATGAGTCTATAGCTTACTTACTAAAATAACGAGTTCCACTTTTAGAACATGTTTTCAAAGTCAAAGTCACGTACCCCCTTCGTGTGCACTCTAAATTTACGAACTATTAAACCATGCTGCTTATTATCATGTAAAACGAATCTGATTTTCAACAAGTTGCTGTGTCCTTACTTCTATACGAGCAAGCTATTTCCCCGACGACAAATGGATGACGTCAAAAACACTCTTAATTACAGTGATTTCTAGCCTTTCATATTTCGAGCGTCGCCCGCGAATCCTCTATAAAAAACGACTTCATTCATTCGGCGCGTTGGTAAGTCTAATTCATTAATTCTCGGCCAAGGATTCCGGAGCCGAGATAACTTCCGAAGGCTTGACAAAGCGTATAAAACACTAGGCGACGGAAAGACGCAGCCGCGCGATCAAATGATTATTCACAAAAGATCGATTGAACGAGAGGTGGCGCGCCATCCGATCTTATCCGTCAGCGGGCGTAGGTGGCGCGAAAATTAACGCGCGCGAGATCTTATCAGCGACTTTATTGCGCTCATTGCGTGTCGTTTACCGACGCGAGGAACGATGCGCCGTATGTCTCGCCGAGAAGCCACGTGGGATCTCTTTGTCTGTGTGATTTAAATACGAGTGCTTGCTCGAACAGTTTGTTGAGTACAAATTTTAGAGGTGGTTGTGAATCCAGTGGCGATGAGCGAGCGATCAAACGTGACTTTTCGTTAATTTACTTTTCATGGTATTTTATGCAGTGGAATTTTTTTTAGACTCGCGAAAAGATTGTTCTTACTATTTTTTCAGAATTAAAAAAAATGTTTCTTAATCCTTAGGTAAACGAGCCTATTAACGTCAAACAGTTAAAAGATACTAATTTTTATCCTAAGAAAGATCGTTGGAACTTTATTTTCTAGTTTATGTTTCCTCCGCACGAATGGATTGTGTAATAATTTTGCTCGTGCACTGTGGGAAAAATGTTTTAATTAAAAAAACGAACAGTTTTCCAACATAACAAATTAAACTGAATTAAATGAAGACTGGAAATTACAAATTTAAAAATTTGTCCTTGAATCTAGCAAACTAGAGACTATTCAATAAATTAGTTTTCATATTAAAAACAGGACTAATCAAAAGGATTGCTCGAGATAAAAATCTCCCGTTTTGCATACCTCCTTCGGAAATTAATTATTTTGAGTGTCTATGTTTATTAAACAATTTCTACTTTTTATTACAAACGCAGCAGGCGATGATTTCTAAGAAGTGATCTACTCTAACCAGACCTTCATTAGCAACTGAATGTACGACTGTTCTTCACTTTGAATAAGTATACATCGAAAATGAAAAAGCTCGGGCAGTAGCTGCGATTATAATTTTATCAAGAACCAGTTGAAATGTTTATTGAAAGCAGCTGCAAGTAATCACCGAAAAAGTAAAATTGTACGAATAAACCTCTTAAAACTAGGATGAAATAGAAATGAACTATAGCTCAAGACCTTCGCTATTTTCAGTCATATGAGATAAACGTGACTTTATTTCTAGCGCCACTACTCATACAGCCGTAAAGATGAAAGCACAAAATTTTAGGAGTTCGATCCAACTTGCTAACGAATTTATAGGTGCTCATTTCGACGATCCATTCAATAGCCGTTCGAACCTCAACTCGTCTCATCGCCTCCGATCTCAGAAACCAACTAAATAGCATCATCATCGCCAAATCAAGAGCTGCAGCCGATCGAAAGCTCGAAAAATGCATTCGCTTAAATAAACAAGCCCGGCACTTCCCAAACTATGCTTTACGATCTTTGACGTTGGTTAATGCTATTGGCTTGACTTCAAGGTTGCCTGACTGAAGATTGCTTTATGCCTCGTACTTCGACTTTACTTGCGCAACACAGCCAATCTAATTTTATGAAAATAATCCCGGAGAAATTAGCGATGCAAATGACAACTGGATTAATCAGCGGTTAGCTAATGAGGAAGGCATGCGACGTGATCACAAAAGCAAGCGCAGAGAAAAAAAAACAGAACATGATCAGTTCGCGATCCGACACCATGAGAAAAATACTTGCCTCCGCGTGTCACCATCGCGTCCCTCTCTTCTTCCTCGCACCGGCAGGTACTCGCGCACGCACGACAATGAGAACTGGCTCGCCCGGAGAGGGCGCGATAGTGAAAATGCATCGGCCGCGGCCATCAATCAGACGCGCGGGCGGCTCTCTCGCGAGCGACGACGAAGCTGCCGCCGATTCAGCGCCTTTACGTAACTAAAGCGCCGTGCCAAGTGCAGTTCGAATAAATAGGCGAGGGGGGAATTATCCGGAAGAGGCGCTGTCCGCCGCCAGTTATAAGCGCGAGTAATTGTCTTGTAGCCAACGCGAGAGCCGAAGAGGTTCGCGCGCACCTTCCGGAGTGATTGTTACGCAGCTCCGGGAGTATCTTACAAGCTTTCGTACACTGGGATATCAAATATTGATTCTAAATTGTCAAATTATCTTCTGCTTTGTTTTTATTTTTGTCTCTTTATATAATGTTTTTAGTGTAAGAAGTATTTAAACTGGTTTCTTTGTGATCTGTGCTTCAATCGAAAATAGTTCTGATGGCATACTTCTTTTACGCACTCATCTTGTAATGTGTACCATTAGGATTGAAATTTTTACATAGTTTACACAATATTATTAATAAATATAAGTAATAAAATTTAGTTTTTTTTATATTTATTTATAAAATAATAACATTTTCTAAGGAAAATGAAGTTAAAACATTCACTATTTGTTATTCATAATTCAATGAGTTAAAATTATAACATGTCACTTTTGGCAAAAACATTGCAAATCATAAACAAAGAGCAATATATCATTTTTGCACATGAAACTGTCCCAAAACTAATTAAGAATTTTAAAGCTGCACGCATTAAAACAAAAGCTTCATAAGCATATTCCTTATTTCTACTACAAAATTTTCATTTCTTGGCTAAACCTAGTTTTTTAATATTCAATTAGTATCAGCAATATTTTTCAGTAATATATTTTACTTTTAGAACACCGGCTCATTTTTTTGACATTTTTAGTATAAGTGTTAGGTCTATAGTACTATTGTATATGAGTTGAGTGCCGAAAAAGATGGCGCCACCTCTGCGCTACGATATTGATTTCCGGTTTTCTAGAGGTTAATAACGATTGCCATTAAACGTCGAAAATAAAAATAACTATGTATGAATTCAGAAATTAAGCTCGCACATTTTCTTAAATATACGTTCCTCAAGAAATATTACATCTTCCTAAATTTTTAATCTCTTCCAAACACTAATTTTCATAGAATTTATGTAAAATCTGTGCACAAATCAGTCGCTAAAACGCGAACGAACTGCTTTTGGCGGACGCAAGTCGCTGCCAATAATACCCCCGACTTTCCTCAAAACAGCGCATCAACGTTTCTAACAACAATCGCACAAAAGCCGGCAAGAGGCTGTTATTTACATAAATACTTGTCTCCCCTTAATGACCGACGCGGAAATCTCCGGGGTCAAGTGATCCGACGCGATATTCGTCGAGGTGCGAGTCTTCGGTCTAGTACAATTATTGTGCGGCCTATTCCGCGGAAATGAAATAACGCAGCTGTGCGAAGTATAAAGAAGAGAAAGTCCCGAATCAATCAGAGAAATCTATAACGATGCGGATTATTGCGCAAGGTCTTATGATCCAAGGATTCTTGATGCAAACAGTGCGTTTATCTAAAGCTGAATTACTCCACTTCCCACACTGTATACGTGAAGCATAAAATTTCAGGGTAAAATTGATGAAAAATTTAACAAAAATAGACGATTAAGCTTGCGTAAGCACTTGATAAGCTCACGATCAAACCATATGCATATTTTATGCTAATTTGTTGATAATTTGTTACGACGTACCTAATTTTGTTGCTCCAGTCGATTCCTAGGATGAGCAGTACGTTTGGAAAAACAAGACAAGAAAATCAATCTAGGTTGTACTAAATTTTGCTAATATATTCATGACAAGAGAGAATAAGTAGTAAAATTTGATTTTTACTACTTTATGTAGCAGTTTTTATTTCAATGTCGTAGTAATTATGTAAGGATATTAATGATAAAAATTATTATGCATGGCAGAATTATTAAGATAGGTGAAGTAAAATTCCTCTCAAATCGCGTGTATACCACGGTTATTATAATAAAGTAATTTGTATTAAAGATGTGAGAAACTTTATTCTGATATTTTTTTTCAGTGCGAAAGGCTTGCAATAACTGATTGTTCACTAGCACTCGTACAGAGCCTTTGGAAGTTCACATATATCAAAATGATTTTTCTCGGTTAAATTTTTAATGCCTTTAAAATGACATTTTGTAGAAGTTTCAAAGCTTTATTTTTTAAATCATAAGTAAAATTTCGAAAAAAGAAGATTGACAAAATTTTAATTAACTTTCATTAATAAAATGTAAATCAAATCGTCCGAAAGATTAAAATTTGTGGATTTAAAAGACACACTTTTCTACCTTTATAATGATTTGTGCACAGTATCAGTCACTAAACCCGAAAAAAATGGTTTCACCCCTCGGCGGAAACAGAAAAAAAACACCTCCGACAACAACCAAACGACCTCAGAAACATCGGCGCGCAAGACAATTGTCATAAAGTCTCGCCCAGCCGGAGAAAGTCGAATGATTTTCTTGTAATGACGCTTACCGCTAGCTTAACTTGGACAGACTTTTTACAGCCTGTACTCGACACATTGGGCAATTAAATTTAAAAGCCCTTGTTTACAAAGCGAACGGTTAAAGGCGCGATTGAAAGTATCAGTTGCTCGGTATTCCAGGCGATAAGTAAATATTAGTACCGTAAGCTTAGCCTCTTACAACAAAATTAGCATATTATACTATAAATAGTGGCGTAAGAGACTTCGATACTGTAAATTTCAGGGGAGGCTGCATTTCACGCGAGCCTCCGCACATTAAGCGGGGATTTAATGCCCGGCGTAAGCCAGTATCTGCGCACCATTAATTTTTGTATGAATAAAGAAGGCGCGACGCACTTTCCGTCGCGTTTAAAATGATTAAAGCGTTATGAATGCCGCAAAAATATGACGTCTTAAGCGGCGTTAAGATGCAAAGTTGCTGCTGGCAAAAAGCAACTGCATTCCGGTAGGCACTTGGAATTTTAAAGTTTCAAGTGTGATTAGAGGTAAATATAGTGTATGTATATATTAACTGCTTCTACTAACTGTAGCAAGATTGAGTGACTAAAGAAGAGTTTTCAAATATTCGGTTTGCGCTATTTTGAAAGACTATTCAAAATACGCAATGACGAATACATTTTTTTAGATTAAATTTATTCTTTAAGGAATCACTCACGCATTATATTACGCATTATATTTCTTAGGAATAATCAGCTAATGAAAATAGTAAAAGATTGTGTCACTTGCATTATTGCTAACCGCAGTATAAGATATGCGGAATATTGATGGATAAAGTATTATGCACACCTCACTTTGCATAAAAGATAAAAATTAGTCAATTAAGAGTCATTTGATATTTTTACTCTGAGCGTTCATTATAACGCAATTTTCATGTAGTACGCGGAGAAAAATTCTCTACTAAACATTACAATAGACTGGTCCCTTAACGACCAACTATTTGGTTGGACACTCGTCCGAAGTTATACATTCGATTTATATGTATGTGGGGTCTCTTTGCGCACTGAAAGTTACAAAAAATTATAATAGTTTCTTGGAAAAATTACTATTGTTTTAGTAAATTTTACTATAGTTTCTCGTAAAATTGAATAGTTTGGGTACATTTTAGAAGAAACTATTGTAATTTTTCCAACAGTGTCAGTCTGCAAGAACATTAAGATTGACTATTAGCACTTTTTAGTACAGAACTTTTCTCCGTATGCATGACCAACATCGGTACAAAAATCCAGCTGCGACAATAAACAAAGTAATTACAATTCAGCCGAAAAAAACCCATATTCATCAGCAAACGGGCCGCTAACTCACAGTAACACAATGTCGGCCGGCAATTTCACCGGCGCTAAATCAAATCGGCTTTCCAGCTTATAAAGCAGCGGCGTAACAAGGCAATAACGCTCTCGCGCCTGGGAAAAACGCTCTCTCTCTCTCTCTCTCTCTCTCTCTTCCCTACTCGGACTTTCTCCGAGCTTCCGCGAGCATCTTTGCGCGACGGGAGGGAAGGTCAGCGCGACTGGTAGCGCTTCCGGGATTCGTCGTAAGTACGGATTATGTTTGCTTATACGCGCGGGCCTCGATTAGCGTCGCGCGGCCGTGATTTATTCCGCTCTAAATATAGCTTAATGCCCGGCTTTTTCCATCGTCGGGGACTTGTTTCTAGCTAGAATCTAGCTCCATCCGGGTGTTTAATTTAGAAATTGAATACTTGGATGATTCGGCGGTGAAAAATTGCGACTCTACGAGGAGATAATTCTTAGCTTTTAACTGGCTCGGAAATATTATTTACTTGAAAATTCTATCAATATCATAACGGTTAATTTACTTTTGTTTATAAGTTGCGTCAATTCCATTCATTCCATTTCAATTTTAATAAAAACGCACAGGGTTTAATAAAATAGACAGGGTGTTTATAAGATTGCATTAAACACTTGATTAACATCTCTATGTTAGCAGTCAAAAATAAATTTAATATTTTTAAACTTTACGTAAAGTCAAAAATTCGTTAATCGCAAATAGAACGCGTTTAAATTTTAACTGTCTTTCAACTTGCAAGGTTACTCTTGATTGACTTTAAAATTAAATTTAGTCTACTCATTGATAGACTTGAGTTTATTAAGAAAATTGAATTTAAATAAATCCTCCAATCAGAAAGCCAAACCAAAAATTTCACAATGACGTTTCATACATTTTCATCGAAGCCATCAATCAGCCGACGGCCAGATTGGCCTTACTGACACAAATCAATCAGAAAAATCGCAGGTCATAAATCGGCGCACTTTCACAGTAATGAACTCGCGCCAACCCGGAAGACTTTGCTTGTCATAACTTACAGCCCTTGCAATGAGCCTCTTGTATGACACGCATTTATTTCTTTGCGGCGATCGTGCGCGAATTACCTTATTCATGCGGCAGAAGCGGCGGGTAATGAAAATTTAGCGGCTACGGGTTATTATATTAAGCAGAAAAATCGCTGCTCCGAGGTATTTGCCCGGTTAGGGAGGTTTTCATCATGTCGGCGCTTCTTGGATTGTTATGCGGAGGAAAATGAAAAATGGATCCTCCAAAATACTTTATTAGCTTTAGTATGTAAAAAAATAGCGCGAAGTAAAATGCATAATTTTAAAGATTTTTTGAATACCATTACATAACAATGATCTATAACAGGCAAAATTCCAAGTGATTAAAGAATCGCTAAAACCCTGGTAGAAAATAAAGTATTCCTGCTGGTTAAAATATTAAGCACTATCTAATTTTTTTAAGCCAATCATTAGATTTATATTTTCTAATTTCTGGCTAAGCATTTGTTAGTGAGCAGTGCGGCAG
>JAWWEM010051125.1:0-10042 GCA_035582935.1 Ormyrus thymus
TTAAGTAATTCCTTAAATAAGTTCTTAAGCAATTGCTTAAGAAATTTCTTAAGCAATTACTTAAGAACTTACTTAAGTAATGTATCAAGATGTTTTTAAACAATTGATAGTCACTTTTGTAATTGGTGGGAGCAATTTGAAATTCTCATTTCTGATTGGTGGGAATTTCATGATTTGGGAGAAATGTCCATGACTCGATATATGCAGTATTTGTCGAATTATGGGCTTTTGAAAACAACATGTAGGAGTGCATAAATTTTATTTTCTATCTTTGCATCTGCGGGGATGCAATTAATAAGTGGGGTATTTTCGAAGGGTGCAATTAGAGCCTTGTCGATTAGTATTTTTTTTTTCGAAATTCGAATATTTGTCGGCTGGGGTAAGGAAGATCCTGTGGCGTCTAGCGACCTCAGGAGGCTGTCGATCACGAGGAACCACAGGGTTGGAGATAACAGCCCATCCTGCGGACAACCTTTCCTAACTGTTTCTTTCTTCTTGTAGCTGCCCCAGTGGGCTTCTACCTTTCTGCAATTTAACATTCGTCCGATCCACCTCCCCACTATCATCGGGATTGCATGTTCCCCCATACCGGCAAGAATTTGCTCCCCGCCGGTATGGTTGAATGCCCCGTCTACATCTAGGAAGGTTGCCATGACGAAGCCCTTATTGTTCATTCCCTTCTTGATATATGACACTGCTTTCACTAAGGCCGTGTCTACAAACTTGCCCTCCTGACATGCGTGCTGTCTGACATGTAGTGGTCGCAGTGTCAATACTTCATCCTCTATATACCTATCGATCAGCCTTTCCATTGTCTTCAGAATAAGTGACGTCAGACTGATCGGCCTATAGTCTTTTGGCTTTGAGTGATGCGTCTTACCTGGTTTGGGTAGGAATACCACTCTGGCCATCCTCCAATTTTCCGGTATGTAGCCTAGTCCTAGGCTTGCCCGAAATAATTTCGTTAGTGGTTCCAAGTAATTCATCGATGCCTTTCTGCAGCAGGGCGGGAAAGATTTCGTCTACTCCCGCTGCCTTATACGGTTTGAATGAATTGACCGCTTTTTCCATCCTACAGATGTGATAGGCTAATGCCCAATCTACCTCTGTTGCTCTTAATTCCATTTTTATTTCCTTTGGTGCCTCCTCGACATCTGGGAAGTGAGCCTCGAGTAAACACTTAATTGATTCAGGTTCCCCCTCAGCCCATTCGCCTGACTCGAGCCTAATTGCTCCTAAGTGCCGGTCTTGTGAGCACCGCAGCAGTCTGCAGAGTCTGGCCGTTTCCGACGTCTTCTGCATTCCTCCGCAGTACTCTCTCCAGCCTTGTACCTTTGCCTTCTCGATTTCCTTCTTGTAGCATCTTTGTGAGGACTTAAATGCCTCTCTATCGGGTGCTAGCCCTGTTTTCTTGGACCTATTATACAATCTTCTTACCTCCTTCCGAAGAAACTCTCGAGTGCCTTCACGGCCTCCACCCCCGACCTCTCCAAGGTAACCCTCAGGGAGGTCTCCTTTTCATTTTCCTTCTTGGGGCGCGCCGATACCTCCTTGGCGCTGATTGCGCGCCAGGTGTCCACCTTTAAGGTGGGGTTCTGAATCTCTTCAGGATGACCTGCAGCTCCAGTTTTCCTTTTACAAAGATGGTCATCCTCTCCACCTTTTGAAGGGCGCCCTGTTCGATAAGTCGAACTTGGGCGCCCTCCCAAGGAGACCATCCTTTTACCTTTTCTTCCAGTCACTTCCTATCCCCCTCTGTATTACAATGGAAAATCTGGGCACCCCTTGTGTGCCAGTTTTCCAGAAAGGACGGGAAGTAGCTTCCCTGTGGCAGGTTGTCTATGACCTCTTCCAAAGTCTCGACCACCTTTTTTCCTTGCTCCTCGTCCAGGCGTCCTTCCGGGTAGTCCACCGGGACGATCGCCCTACTGAACGCCTGAGGACCCTCCTGGGCGAGGTTTCTTTTTTTCACCACCCAGGGTGTTGACCCTTCCGTCGAGGTGGACAGGGGCCTTTTGTTGGCGTTATTCTCTTGGACCTGCGCCTGATTTTGGGCCGCCCCCTTCCTCTTCTTCCAGGCCGCCCCAGAAAGTTTTTTCCTCTTTTTCTTACGGGGGATAGCTGTATTGGTATTACCAGCGGCCTGTTGGCCGGGTGCCCGGGCGCTATCCCCCTGTCTTGTCGGACTGAGGGAGCCGGTATTGCCAGCAGCCTGTTGGCCGGGCGCCTGTGCGCCAGGCCCGCAGCCCTGATGACTCAGGCCCCTTCACCGGCTTTGCGTCTTGCTGCCCAGACGGGTGTGGCTCGCCACAGAAGCGCACGTCAACGTGCTGGCCTTCGAAGTGAAATAAATACGTAACAATTCTTTGAAAAAATTCCATTAACTGATAATTAATAATAATTAAAGTTTACGACGTGAAAATGGCATCTTCCGAGCACTGGTGGGGAAGATGCCACGTACTTACAAACAAACTTAAAAATATAATTACAAAAAATTATTTTTTTCTCTAAATAAATACTTTTAATACTTTCTAACAGAAACATAATAAAATAAAATGAAATAAAAATCTAAATCCATTGATGCTATTGCTAGCTATTATAGCCGATGACCATGCGCTGTTCAGAAGTTTTCTAAAACAAAACCTCGTCACACGTTTCCCAGGATTATTAAAAATCCAATAGGCCATAGTAGTTTTCCAGTGAGATTCAAGTTACTTAAAAAAAGTTCGGTCTAATGGCTGTAGATAATGCATATGTCAGTGGCATCTTACCCCGCCCTTTTTTGTGGCATCTTTCCCCCAATTGACTGTAAAATAGAAAAATGAATTTAATCTGTAAAAGATTATTTCCTACCTTTCAATTTGTTGCAAATTTTAGATCGAGAGCTATCAGTTTCGACTGTGCTCGAGAAGAAATTGATAATGGTGCTAAAATCCTGAAATATTTAGGCGACAGAATAAGAAAATCATAATAAACACATCTATCAAGCACTTCTTACGATTTGTTTACAAACAAAGAAAATCTTACGTTATGGTGTCTTCTCCAATCTGGCATCTTCCCCCGCGTTACTTTATTTGCAAATCTACGTTTGACCGGAATCAACTGAGTTGCCCTCAAAAATATTTTTTCGTCCCTCAACTCCGAGTTTTTTCCAGTCGAATGTAGCACTTCTATTAACATATATACAAATGAATACGTATAGTGCCAAACAAAAGAGTCCAAAATTATTAATCATATTTTATCCCATTTACTCTGACATCAAATTTTTAATATAATTTTGATATTCCGTTTCATATCGAATATAATCATCAATTTGTTCCTGAGTATCTATTTCTTCTACCGTACGATCTTGGATTTCGTTAAAATGATACCCATTGTCAGGAATGGGTAAATTAGGGGGGAGTAAATCTGTTAATGCCGTTTCGTCCATAAGGGTAGGGTACAGTCAAAAAAAGAAAATTCTGTATTTAATAATAGATATTTACAGAAATGTAACTATGTTTTAGTTACATAAAAGTAGAGAAAGAAAAAAATTTTCAACCTATTTCAATAAAATTTGCTTACAAAACAAAGGTGCTTATTCCAAATGACTCTTACGGACAAAGTATGATATCACCAAAAATTATACTATTTTAATACGTAGTACCAAGACCTACAACTTTACACAGGCTTTTGTTTGTATACAAAAAAATGTAAGTTAAAGACCTTTTCGAGTTAGCGAACATTAAAAAAGTGAAAAAATGCTCTATTTTTAACAATATAATTACCAATAAAAACTGAAGAAATATTTGAAGGACAAAAGCCTGTGCAACTTTTTTATAAACATAATAGCCAGCCTTCGTTCAACACTTTTAGCTGGATCCAATGACAATTGTCCCGTAAGGAACATTTGAAATATTGAAAAAGTTTATTTTGAGAAAAATAACTTTAAAATTTCTCACAATAGTATATTACGGCCCTAGAGAGAGAAATAATTGGCAAGCTCATAGCTCGTGTAAATTTTTACGAGCTATGGGTAGCGAGGCAGAAAATACAACGTTCTTGATCCGGCGCCGGGCGAGAAAGTAGTACTTTCTGCCCGATAGGCAAAAAAAATAATTTCATAGCTTTATCAGTTGAGAAGTTCAAAATTTTTCAGCACCGAGCAACATTTCTTCCTGCTTTTTTGATGAAGTTTCTGATGACTGCTGATTTTTTTTAATTTGGTGTACTTATCGAGACTAAGAGATTCGTTTTCAGCTAATTTCTGCTTCGACTACTTCCATGGCACTTGAAGATTAAAAAAATGTATCTCATTCTTCATATTCTTCTTCATTTCTTTTCTCTCATTGATTACAATATTATTAGTGAAATTTTTGTGCTCGTTGGTGCCATGTGCTACTATTAAAAGATACACTAAAGCTACTATTAAAGTATATAAAATTTCATTAATTGTGTTACTTGATAAATGTACAAGCGACTCACTCACTCACTGTATTGAATATTTTTAAGCAGGTTCTTCCGTGCTGAATAATTAACTAACAAAACAAAATTTAATGCCTATTCTTAGTTGAACCAACAGGTTATTCTGGATAACTGAAAACAGTTTTAAGATTTTCTTCTTTAGAGCATAACATTTAGTTGCAAGCTTCTGTAGAATATTCTATTTTGTTGAATGATGGTTTCTATTTATTGATTTCGTTTTGAATGAATTAAACAGTAGCAGCCAACTCACATACAGTGTTTCATTATAGAACATTTGCCATAGTGTGCATTAGGGTGCATTCTTATTGTCGAATTCTGACTGTCCTGACCATAGAGATATAAGAATAGAGCGCGCTAACCTTATGCTGATGTCTAAGCGAACGCGGGAGTGGGATAGAAAGAGAAAGCTGCCAGACCCAGTCTCCCAGAGGTGGGAAGAAGGGAAAAGGGGGCGGGGGGCGCAAAAGGGGGAAGCCGAATTTACAGCGGCGGCGGCAAAATCTTTTTATAATATAGAGAGATAATAATACAAATTTTTTATTATGATGAATTAAGAAGTCAATTAAGAATGAAATCAAATTTTAATATTTACAAGAATACAAAAAAAGTGTTTTTCGGATATGAGTATTCAATGAATTGCTTCATGACGTTGTATGTAATTGCAATGGCCTTTAAATTTACAATAAAAAAAAGTTGAATTTTATCAATACAAATTTTTACTGTGATATATACTAGAATAAAGTATAAAATACGAGTCTACAGAATACACGACTATCTGAATATGACATGAATTGACATTTTTAAAATTAATATTAAATTTTCTTGGAAAAAATAAATATATACATGAAATTCAACGGGTGATTTAAAGGTCTAAGCAGATAATATTCAATGTTATGGATCAAAACATTTAAAAGTATTATCTGTACTAAAAATATAACGAATACGACAAAATGAGATTAAAACTTTTATGACGAAAATTGTAACAATGAATATAACTTTTAAAAACATTTACTTACTTTTAAAAATATTTAAAAAAAATGAATCATCATTTAAAAGATTTTAATCAACAGACCGAGCTTTAGCGAGGGAGGTATCACTAGTAATATAAATTAATTGTTTCATTATTTCTATATGGTTGACTTTTCAATCAGTGGTCAATTGGCTAGTGAAAAGGAGCAGCTCTCTTCCCTTGCTATTCCGCTTCTCACTTTTCTTTGTGTATCTCGAGGAGAAAATAATAAAGGGGTTATTCACGAGATTGTATATATTTGCAATATCCTTTTTTTAAATAAAATTAATAGAAACAAAAAGAACAACAAAAAAAGATTGCGGATAAATTAAACCAAAAAATAAAGCTATTTTAGACACGTGGTCTTTACAAGTTCACCCTAACGCTAGTTCGCTTGCTTGCGAGAATCGCGCGCCCACGCCTGAACTGGGCAAGAGTCGCTGGTCAAGTAAGGCTAGCCTAAAAATTCGAGATTGCGCTTTTCCCGAAGCTAGAAACCGAGCAGCCCCCGACCCAGCGAGAGAGGGGATTGGCGTTGCCACAGCCAAGTGTGAGACTGAAACAATGAATGTCACATCGAGTGATCCCGAGCACAGCTTGGTCCTCTCTGCCGTCGATAGCTGCTCGACTCGAGCCGAGAAAATGACTGCTAAGCTGAATGCTGAACATATATTTTCTATGAGAAAGTATTGTGCGAAAATCAGTTGGCAGCGTATTTTAATATATTTTGGAACTCATCAATCATTCAGAAAAACTATATTCAATATACTTGCGTGCTCCTCGTTTTTTAATTTGTTTGTGAACAAGTCTCTTGTGCGTCAGAACTTTACGTGTTAATGTACATTTCTTTAAAATTTATCTGTTTCATTAGATTATTATATATTAGATTATGATTTCGAATTATAAAACTTTTAGATTTCACTATCTACTTCGCTCTTAAAATTTAGGCGACTACGGTGGGAAAAAATTGGAATGAATTGCTCTCCGATCCTAAGTAATGCGAACGAAGTTTGCGTCTAAAAGATGATGGAGGTTTAGTGGTATGCACAATCCATGATGGTCCATGAATCTGAAACACGGCAGTGTTTGTATGTCACTTCTACGGTGCGTAAAGACATTCCTCAACTTCTCAGATAAAAAAACTACACCTAACGAGGAGAACACATGACATTCGGATGATGGATTCACCTAAAACTCACAGGGCTCATCTATGACACATATAGAGATGATATATGCAGCTACAAGGCCTAACACTGTCTTGATCCTGAGATATATCTTCTTCGCTCTGGTTCTCGACTGCAACTCAATAATCCTGAGTTTGACCTTTCGTCTCTGTCAAATTCCATTTTTGAACCTCCAGAGTGCCTTCAAAAGTTACGTAATATTAAAATATCATATAAGTAATGCATATATGCATCAAAATAAAAAAATTTTAATAATCACTACAAATATTTACATTTTTAGAAAAATTAACGTTATTTCTACAAATAACTTTAATTTACTCAACTTTTCATAAACTATTTGTACTTTATCGTACAAAATATGTTTAATATTTGTAGTAACATGTATATTAAATAATATACATAAGAATAACTAATTTTATCCTAAAAATTTTACTTATTAATCAGTAAGAACCCACAATCCCCAATGATCAGTAAGAATGCGTTTAAATTGTTGTACTTACTGCTCTGATATCCCAATTATGTTGCTCCATTTTTTAGAATAAAATTATTCTTAAGGGTATTATTTATATACACATGTTACTACAAATATTAAATATTATAACAGGCTTCTTGCTCGGGCAATTATTACTCGAAATAATTAGGTAGGTACAACCACGAGAATCACGCGGTGTAGCTCGGGCAACTCTGCGACCACGCAGAGTGCAACGTTGCCCGGTTCAAGGCCGTTATAACCCCGGTTGATGAAACCGAGTTTATTTTAGCGTGCGGGTACACGCCTCCAGCTAACTTAGCCCCGATTCCTCCACAAGGAAGTAGGCGGATAGGAGAGAGGGCGGCTCGCGCGATCGTCGCGCGAAATCAACAACACGTAGTTTTGAAATAAAAATAAAAGAAATAACAGTTTATTGTCTCGCTGTTTACACTGAACGCTCGCGAGGCGTTCACGCGCAGGCCTCTTCGCGGTAAAGAAGCGCGGACAGAGTAAGGGTCCGCGAAGCTTACAGGGAAAGGGAGAGACGCCTTTTTGAGCTAACACTTACAGTTCCTGAAAAAGTCGGCTCCTCGGGTGCGCTCGCTCGCTCGCTGTCTCGGACAAGACCGTTCGAAGACGTGCCGAAAGTGCGGAATCGCAGGGTGAATGCGGTGCAGCTACGGTGCACAGCATGTCGCAATTCACAAACGCGCACGGAATTCACTATCGAAAAAACAAATGAAACACGGAATTAACGTAGCGTGTACAATCGAATACGTAGGATTCAGCTCGTCGGCTAATCGATGCGATCCGATGAAAGTCCCGAAAATCTCTCTCTTGTCGGGGGGCCCTGTCCTAGCGCAAGGCTCTCGCTCTCTCTCCCCACTCCTAGGCGAGCTTCGCGCGCCCTTGCCTTCTGCTGCGACGTCGCTGGCCTGTAAACAATCTGGTAAAGATTAATATTATACATAATATTACAAGCCAGAAGGAGAGATCGTAACGAGGATTTTCACTCGTTACAACATATTTTGTACGATAAAGTACAAATAGTTTATGAAAAGTTGGGTAAATTAATTTTATTTTTAGAAAAAAAAAACCTTTAATAAAAATATTTGTGATAACAATTAAAATTATTTATATAATCATATTACTGCAAACATCAAACATATTTGGTACAATAAAGTACAAATAGTTTATGAAAAGTTGAGTAAATTAAAGTTATTTTTAGAAATAACGTTAATTTTCCTAAAAATGTTGTAAATATTTGTAGTGATCATTAAAATTTTTTTATTTTGATGCATATATGCATTAATTATATGATGTTCTAATATTACGTAGCTTTTGGAGGCACTCCGGAGGTTCAAAAATGGAATTTGACAGAGACAAAAGGTCAAACTCAGGATTATTGAGATGCAGTCGAGAACCAAAGCGAAGAAGACATATCTCAGGATCAAGACAGCGTTAGGCCCTGTGGCTGCACATACCATCTCTATATATACCATCGATGAGTCTCTGTGAGTTTTAGGTGAATCCATCACCCGAATGTCATGCGTTCTGCTAGTTAGTAATCTTATCAAAGAGGAGGCATAATATTTGTAAAGTTAGATTGCTTTTATTAATTTATACGTTTCTGGGTTCTGGATTCCTAATGTCCTTATTAATAAAAATAAAGTCGCCATAAATTCAAAGAACAACGGGCCCGCAAGTATATTGTATAGTTTTTTTGAATGACTGATGTAGTTCCAAAAAATACTTAAAAATTTCATTACTTTCTGGCGTTTATATATTTATTATAAAGTATATATAAGGCTATAGATAAAAAAAATTTATTAAAAAATAAATTGTTAATTATTTCTGAATTCAGTACTTTTAAGTATCTAGATTAAATAGAATAAATTAAAGATAAAATTTCTTAGAATAAGAAGTTTTTAAAAGATTTTCAGTAATAATGTAGTTTCAGGCAAAACTTTTTTTAGTACTTCGGAGTAAAATAGGTATAGAGTATAAAGAGAAAGGAGATAATTGAAAAAAGCTCATTATAAGATACTATCTATATATACTCATACTTGCTTAGATTTTACGTTTTTAAAGGTATTTTTTTTATTTACACCAAAATTTGCATATCATAATATACAAGGTTCGATGTGATAATAATATTTCTACAATATTATAGGATTTATAGAAAAAATATAACTTTAACTTAACTAATTTTATAATTTTATTAAAAAAAAAATAAAATAAAACCACAGTTGGGAAATCTTTACACAAACCTTTAATTATGCAAAATCAAATAAATTTTATAATTTGTTACTCCAATTAATAAAACTTACTAATTCCATTGGAATAAAAGTATTGCTATTTGACTGCACATCAATATAATTAAAGTCATATTTATTATAAAGTTTAGGAAAACTTTTCTTTGCTCTGAAATAATCAGGGACATTAAAGTTTTGGTTTAAGTCATTGTAATTTAATACTGAGGCTGGTAGTTCGTGCTCCATACGTGTACTTTTAATGCATATATCTATATTATTAAATAAATTTTTGTTTTTAATAGACTGGCTTTTTGCACCGTATAAGAGATCATATTCATAATTATTTGTTGGTATATATACAAGAAATACAACACCGCCGTGCATATTGAATGCAAATTTACTTCGAGATGCTTTACATTATTCATGCAATATGAAGGTTTAATAAATAGAAGTTCTGTTTAAGGATGTTTATCTAGAATTACTTAATTAAAAGTAAGTTAGTGTCTTTTTATATATGGAGTAATCAAGAGGAATTTTCAATAAAAAGAAAGAATTTTTAACTTACAAGGAGAATGTACGACACTTACAAGGAGAGTGCACCAGATTCGGGTGACAGATCTGGCCCAAACTGGTGCACATGTTTTCTCTTACCTCATCG
>JAWWEM010051126.1:0-10042 GCA_035582935.1 Ormyrus thymus
TATGACGCTTCTGGGACTTCCCAGAAAACGGAGCGGGTCCCAGAAACTGGAACCGCGTACCAAAAAAGTTACCGGAATCTGGAGTTACAGTCAGTTATATTTATATGTTACGTTGTAGGTTCGCCCGCGGATTGAAAATTACGGTTGGCGTTTATCCAATTAGAAAATATTGATTCTGATTGTTATGACTTATCAGTTCGTCGTCGCTTTTGTAGTAAGGTTTAAGAATATTGATTTTATATAAATTATTAATTTAGACGCAGTAAATATTTTTTGCGATGTTGATCTTCTTCTGTAACTTTTAACTTTAATAAAAGCTGCTTTCGAGCCAATGTTATTATTTTATTATTGTTCGCTGTAAAAAGTTTGAAAAAAAAAATCAAACCTTTCACGGCTTTCGCAAGAATGCGAAAAGAAAAACTGTGTTGCTGCGCGCTTAATGTTTCTCTGAAGGTAATTTCATTTCGAAAAACTTTTCTTCGGGCACAGCAAGTATTTGTTTTACAAATTCAACCAGTCAGACTTCTAAACTAAACGTTACCGTGAGGCCTTTTGCAGCTTGCAGCAAAAAGGACTGGAGAAAAAGCATAATTACATAGCTGCACATCAGTTAATTCAATGATAATTTTATGTAAATAATGAGAGCGCCAGCATCACAAAAAGTTGGTCTACCGTTACGCGCTGCACTAAGAGCAGAGCACTTTGAGCTAATTAAAAATTAATTTTTTCTTTTAACAAGTTGCTCAAAATGCACGAATAAAGTCCGATGGAAGCCGAAATAAATTTTTTCGCGCGATATCGGAAAACATTTTATGACGATCGCAAAGCACGTATTAAGGTAAATCAATGTTAATTAATATAAAAAGGCAGAAAAAGCTCTTTCGGATAAAGCAAAATTATTATAAAACAATATATTGTATTATTTATTTACGTTTTATTATCTTCCCATAATCTGTGTTATATAATTTTATGCAAAATGTAAAATTATTATCGGTTAAATAAATTCGAATTTTATTCCGACGCATATCCAATATCATGCACCATTTTCCACGACTTCGTATCGCTTTATATGTAAAATTTAATATTATCATTCCTGAATGAAAGTTTCGATCTGATTGAAAAGAAGCACCGACAATCGCGGTCGTTACGTCCGCCTCACTGTAAACACAACATCGGATTGACACGGCGAAAAGTCGCGCGCGTCACATCCATCTGTTTAAAAATAGTCGAGTTCGCGCGGCGCGTCTATCGATTCAGCACACTTTTTTATCCGACGCGTCGATTGCTTGCCGAAAAAAAAAAACGAGGGAATTCCGATTCCGCAGGCCGGCCGAGAAATAAAACGCCGGAAGGGAAGCGCGCGAAAATCGAACGCCACCCTGGTCGAGGAGCACGAATTACGTCGGGGAGCAAATCAATTCTGCCGACCCTCGAATATGCTCGGGCGTTCCTCGGCGTGCGTAAAAGCAGCTCTCGAGAAAAATTTAACGACCGAAGCTCGTTTTGTGAAAGTGTAAGTTATCGCGGGAACTGATTCTGCACAATATAACAGCGAGCAGTGTAAAAGTATTTCGTATCAGTGTCTTTGAGTATTTCATTTCAATTTTATGACTTTCAGGATCAAATAACTCGTGTTGTACGATAAAAATTACATCAGATTACGTTATACACTAATTTTCATAAAAATCAAAATTGTCAAAGCTAGCTCATTTATTCTAATAGCATAAGTTGTCCAGACCTAATTTATTTAGTCTATGATTTTACAAGGCCTCTCAAAAATCCCCATTACCAACAATTATGCAGATTTCTTTCTCGCTGCGTCCAAGAAGCGGGGCCCCTAAGCGGGCCACAGTGCTCTTTGTTTGAGGCATGCGCGCTTAGAGTAAAAGGGACGGGGGGATCGCGCTTAATTAGCTGCGGAATGGTTTTCATTGAGTGTAACTGTTTCCCGGCGTCTGGAAAGCCGCTAACGACTTTTGAAAATTCGAGGAGCGCAAAATGCCGCTCGTCGCGCGGCAATTAAGAATGCCGGGCTCGAAAAAAATGGAACATTTTTTTTGTTTCTGGATTCGCTTTAATCGAGTACGGATACTTTAATTGTTCGAGAGCTCGTTATATGATGCTGGAGGAGTCAGCATTTGCAGAACCGAGCTTTCAATTTGGGCGGAGTTAATTACTAAAGTTTAGCTCTGAGTTTGATACAGAGACGCTACAACGGTCCCGGAGCTTTGAAAACAACATATCTTTATATAAGAAAATTGTTGCTTTTAAAGCATTAAAGGAACCTGACCCATATCTGTTTTAATCAAGATAATGAAAACAAAGTTATTTAGATGTGAGAGTTTTATTTCATTTTTGCACTTTTTTAATACCATTATTATATGAAGTATAATTCTTACGTTTAATAAACTTTTTAAATAAACGTCTTAAAATAGATTAATACTAGCAGCGTCTTTAAAAAGAATAAAAGTGAACATTCGAATATATATTCCATTTCAACTTCCATAGATGTCAATTATTCGAAAAACAGCGAAAACAGCGAAATGAACGCAATTTTTCAATTAGCGATCCAATTAATAAAACTTCATATTCTGTTAAAAATGACAAGTTCACATTTAATTTAGTTTGTAAAGTTTCTTAAACCTTAGATGAAGTTTACATTTATGAAAAAGTTTGAATATTTTTGCATTCTTAAAGTTAGCAAAAAATTCAGCAAGATCATCAGTGCACAACTTTGGCTCTGGAAATTTAAAGTTTTAAATTTATGCTAAAAAGTTAAAAATTATTTTATTAGGTAGAACCAGGTATTTAATGCAAACTGTTCATTTCCAGGTAGAGTAATTTAAAGTTTTACAGAACACCTTCAGATTTCAATTTTTATTTTATGAAAATAAAGTTCCCGTAAATTTTTCAACAAATTTTAGACTGAATTTTGTAATTTTCTGATTACAAAATTTAATTATAAATTGAACATTGAGCATCATTGAATTTAAATACTTTAAAATATTTCGTATTTTTCTTCGAATTTCAATTTTTATTTTACAGAAATAAAATTCCGGGAAACTTTTCAACAAATTTTAGACTGAAATTTATAATTCTCTGATCATAAAATTTCATTATAAATTGCGAACATGCAAGAGAATTGAATTTAAATACTTTAAAACGGTTCGCTAAACCATAAAACGGAACAAGACGTTGTAAATAAATCGCGGGTATAAAAGCATACTGTACACTGATTCCGCGCTACGCTTCCATGAAAGTTGCATTAAGCTACCTTTTGAAAAGGCTTATATCAGTTGTAAAAGAAGTGCTGGAACTTTCAGCCGAAGTGCAGCTTCAGTATTTCAAATTTCGAACTTCCAAATAAGATAAAACATCGTTCAAATTACACGGTGCGAAAAGGTAGATGGATGGATTTTTTCCGCGTAAAATTACGTTTGCGAAAAGTCCCGTATAAATTTAACAGCGCGAAACTTTTTTATTTTAAAAAAGTTCTCTCGATCCGCTCGAAAAGAGTGCGAGGCAAACTTCCGTATCAGTTTTCTTTTTTATTTTTTTTTCAAAACTGAATGCTTCCATCGAACCGAATAGAGTCTAACTTTGAAATTAAACCTCAAAGGGGCTTTAAATCATTATCGTTCAAATTGTATCCATTTCATCACACAATAAAGCTATAAATAACAATAAATTAGTATTCAATATATTCGAGTGAATGACCCATTGACTAGTCTTTAGTATTCGAATCAACGTACATCGGGCTCTTAGTAGTTTCGAAATTATTCAGCGCTTCCTGTACTATATTTTGATACGAAACAGACCCTCGCTTTTAAATCAAAATATTTAAGATACATGATTTGCGTTGTCAAGATAAATAATGTTACAAATCTTTTTCAACGTGCGCGAAAATTAATTATAACGAGGCTTTGATCTTCTCATGGAAATTAGCTTAATTTATTAATGCAATTATTCAGCGACTGTGAACTGCACTTTTAAATCTTTCGGTCGTAAAACTTTTATTATGTTTACAGCATATTGAACCGCATTAATTAAAGCTTAACGAAAAGAATAATAAAATAATCCGTCGTTGAAAAAGAAAACAGAAATATTTAATCACCCACGAAAATAACACTCGAAAGCAATGAATCTTTGAGAAATCAGCTTGAAATTATTTTTATTACGGTCTCATTAGGCACGCATGAAACGAAGTACGTCCACAAAGTCCCACCCCAATGCATTCGCATCGCATTTGCAAATGCCATCGTCCGTCGTCCGTTCGGCGCATACCCCTCTAATGAAAATTATGTTTGCATACATTAATTACGCCATCCCGAAAGTGGATTATTTTGCAGCGGATTCTATTTCTTACGGTATATCGAGCTACAGGACGTAATAAACTTTGTCGTACGTTCGAAGTTAATGTTGATTTTTATATCGACGCATTTGATAGGCCGCAAGTGTCTACGTAGATATGTTACAACGATACAACCTGGCAGAAGCACATTTGTAGTACAAATTTCATTTTCAATTCCAAAATATCGTGCTGGCATCTTGTGTCTTTCTGTCAGAGAAAGTAGAGTTGAAAATGTTTGCATATTCTTTGCCAAAATTGGTACAACAAAGGCAGACAGTATACATCGCCGTGGCGTATTCGAGACATTTTAAAAATTATAGGTGACTCACGGCAGTACGCAAGCCGAGTGAAAGCTGAATCAAAAAGTTTCGTCAATCAAGTTAGTGTTAAAACTCTCGTTTTTAACTCTCGTCTCGTCGCGCGAACCAACTTTCCTTTACTCTTACATCGATCCCGACAGTATTGTCAAAATATTGCCACTGCCGGCGAGATAAATCTCCAAAGCATCTCGACTATGTCGGATATCTGGCAGACAAGATAAAGTTACTCCACCTCGCGGTGCACCTCTCTACACACCTAATAACAGCACTGTTTTCAAATACATTTCTCTCGCACGAAAATCTCAAGCTCCTCTCGAGAGACACTCGATCCAATCCACCTCCCGGTCAGCGGCGCCTCTTACATACTCTTCCGGATTACCCGGCCTCTCGCGCTACTCGTAATCTTTCCAACCTTTTGTTTACGCACCTCCGCCGCGGCGCGACGAGTCATCCGAATTCCACCCTTCTCTCGCGTCCAGCAATTACATAAAACCCGGCGGCGAATATGCAACACCAGCCTCACCCTTTTCCCCGCAGCTCGCGAATCGATCTCTCTCTCTCTCTCTCTGCCGCTGACAACAAAACAATACCTTCCGCAGCTCGAGCTGGACTCCCTCGTCGGCTCGTCGGCTCGTTCAGCGCGGCCCAGGAGGAAGCGGCACTGGCTCCAGCATAACTACGGCACACTCGCGAGCTTCACGCAGCACCGAGGAACGCGCGACTGTGTGTCGGAGCGCGCAGCGCCGCCGCCGCCAGAGTTCATTGATCAGCGCTCCCTCTCTCTATCTCTCTCTCTCTTTTTCCGTCCGCCCGTCCTATCCTTTCCTGCTCGCCGACGGCGACGACGTAGCCGACGCGCACTCGGAGGCTACGCCCGCCTGCGACTCCTGGGGACCGCGGCGGCGAGAGGGCTGCGTTCTCCGTGGGCGGGGCTCTTTCTCTCTCGCTCGCCGGGAGAGAGAGAAATCGACTTGGAAGACGCGACGCGTGCCCGTGTGAGACGTCGACACGCACGCGCGCACGCGTTCCCTGTGCACACTGAGCACAGTCGACGAGCGTGCGAGCGAGAGAGAGACGAGAGTGCGAGACGGACGGTATGCGAGCCGGGGCTCCCTACTCTCCGCAAAGAGAGCGCGCCGCTGCTCCGGCCGAGGTTCCGTACGACGGAGTACAGCGGGAGAGACAGCGGAGCTCAACCGGCGGAGCCGAGCCCGACGACGACTGGAGAGTTAAGCTGCGCTTACCCAACCCGGGCCTGCGGCCTTTCCCAGCTCCGGCTGCCTGGGCTTTTAAATTTTACGCGAAGCTTTGGAAGCGGAGTGGCTTTATGAATTTATGGGTCGGCCTTTTGGAAAATGATGCTGCTTTTTCAAGATGTCGCCGCTGGGAAACGGCAGCGATTTCCAGCTGACTGTTGTTTATTCACTTTTTTTCACTAAAAAATGTAGTCTTTGGTTTATCTTGCACTTACGCGTGATGCGGATGTGCAAATGTACAAAGTAATTACTTTTTTCTTTAACGGAACATGTTAATTGAGACAATTTAGATATTTTTTGCTGACTTTTGCAAGCGATAACAAGTAGAGAAATTGGAAGAAAATATTTCTAATGGGTTCCTGCAGCGAAGTTTTCTTTGGAGCTACAGTGGCTTTTGACAGATCTTTCCTTTATTGAAGAGAAATGTTTCAGGCAAATTGAACATTTTTACAAACAAGTAAGACATTAATGAATAATTCAATCTCCTCAAAAGTAAAACTTTAGCCAAAGTAACTGCTCGCACAAGCTGTAAAAACTTCTTTAACGATCCAGTTTCTATAACTGGTATAAACTTTAAAAACATTCGCGAGTAAAACATAATTACCCGCACTTTCATTGTTCGCGTGCTTGATTAAAAAAATTAACGTTATCAGTCATTCGTCGCAAAAGGAAAGCCAAAAATTGAGCCCTAAATCGTGAACGCAGGACCGCCTGTACATCGACCGCAAATCCAATTGGAATGATCCTTTTCTCACGCCATCAGAAATCGCACCTGCACTCGAAGTGACAATGCGTTTAGAGAACTACGTCCCGGAGGGACGAAATACGGGATCGTCGAGCGCATTCATTACTTGGAAGGGAGAGGGGGGAACTCCTCATTTCGGCATATATATCCCCTCCATTATTTACTCGGCTCGCGCGGCCCGTAATCGGCATCGCAGCCGCCGATGGAGAAGCGCCATAATAATTCATGTGCCGGGAGCAGACTACCAGAGAGAGAGCCGACGAGCGAGACAGAAAACGCCAAGCCGAAAAGCCGGACCGGACTGTGGAAATCGCGCGCAGCTCGTTCGCTCTCTCCCTCCCTTGCTGCGGAGTAGCGCCGTCCTTCTCGCAGCCAGTGGCGCGCATCTGCCGGCTTCGGGAGCGAGGCAGGAGTGGATGCGCCGGTCAAGGAACCCCTCGATCGGCGGGGACACTTTTGGGGAGTCGAGAGAGAGAGAGAGAGAGAGGAGGGCCGCTTTTTTTTCTCTCGAGTGGTTTTTTGGACTGCGAGGTCTGGAAATTACGGCGTTTGATATTTACGAGTAGGTCGGAGAAACTGATGGGTAGTAAAGTACTCGGAATTGTTTATTGTTAGAATAGCGTTGCTTTTGTTGATTATTTTCAGAGTTTCTGGCAAAGTAACGTAAAAAATACTTTGAACGGTCAAAGGAAAATCGAGTCGGAGTTTTAAATGTAAAATAAGCTTATTTAAAGCTTTAGAAGTAAAAGGGCTTAGACGAGTACAATTAAAATCCGAGCTAAGAACCAATCTCCTTTAATACAATAAGTGTAATAAGAAGTTAAACGTAATTTGCACCTTTTATAATTCGATTTACTTTACTTAAATCTATTTACACCAGAAATAGATGTGGAAATCTTATTTATTGCGTTTTTTTTTTCAAATTTAGTTTCAATTTAAAAGTATTTTACAACTTACGATGACTTTTTTATGTAAAAGCGTTCAGAATTGGATATAAATATGTATGGAGAAGTAAACAAACACGTGTCGAAGGCACTCTATTAAACTTGCAAGGCGAAGGACAAATCTTATAAATATTTTTTCTAAAATTAAAACGTGCAACCCCGTACTTATTATAGAAAGGATTTTACATATTCTTATTTTCATTCCGTATAATCAGCCCTAGTGCGTGTTTTACTAAAAATTACCAAGTTGCAAAAATAACAGACGGCGGCGACAACTTGTCATCGAGTTCGCGCATAGAAAAGAGTGACGTTCAAGTTCAGAGACCCCAGGTTGAATAATAAAACATCTGCATAATACGCGGTTTCGACTTGAAGCGAACTGTGCCAAAAGTGTAATCCTCTCTGGCGTGCATCTCGGGAATTGGCAATTTTAAGCATAATACACATTTTGGAATACTTCCAGCGGCAAAAAAAAAATCTTACGTCGCCGATCCCCTCGCAGTTAATAAACCACTTTCGAAATCAATTAATTCTTCCTCCGCCGACGAAATGAGCGGCAAATCATCCGCTCCTTGAAAAATGCGCGTTTCCTTTCAAAAAATAACATTAAAGCCAGTAGGAGATCTCATGAAATTTTATAAATAGGCATCGATTGAACACTCTTCTGAAGAATTGGTCGGGAATAATGCATTTTCGAAATGTTTATTTCAGAAACATTTCCGACGGCGCTGCCTGACATTGCATTTGTTTGATGATTTCTTTAAATTATTCGAGACTACGGATTTTCATTATAAAATTGAGTTTCAAGTATTTAACATTAAATATGTCGACAGCCGAAGCAAAATATCATTTTTATTGGTGTAAATACTGGAAAAGGTGACTATTTAAATTAAAATTAAAGTACAAATTGATTTCTTCTATATTTGAAAAATCATCGTATTTTGTTGATATTCCTCCAAATTGTAAGTAAACCTAATCTAAATATACCCCAAATTGGATTGCATTCTATTCTCGAGAGAAAATCATGTTGGCTATCTTTGATTGATCTGAATTTTATATTACTGTTTATTCAAGAATATACCGATAAAAAATATATGCTTTTCAAACTACGGAAATTTCTTTTTAAAAAAAAAAACCTGATATTTCAACAAGAAGATTAAATTTTTATTTTAATCGTTTATATGTATATAGCCATTGCATCGATTCTCTTGAAATAAACATCAAACAGCCTGCATCTCTTCACAAATAAAAAGTCACTAAAAGATTCGAAATAAAATACAGCTGAAGGATAATTTAACGTTTTTATTTAACGAGACTCAACAAGTATAAAATAATACCTTACACAACTAAAATCCGCCCATTCAGCTATTTCATTGAATTACATTTAATGCCGATAAAAATACGATACAAACACTCGCCGAGTGCAGTGATTCATGCTTAAAAAATTGACGTAAAGTACCACAAATTGTAAACAGTATATAAAAAATACGTACGTACAAATTTCCTATCCCCGTGAAAAAGTCTGTAGCAAAACGTGTTTCCCACTCTTAAGAGACCAAATTTCGACCGGCATTCTTCGCAAGGAAGAAAGAAAAATAAAAGAAAAAAGAAATCAAACTCTCCGCTCAGTCGTCCAGCTGGCAGAGCAGCGCCACGCCCCTCTTGATCCAGTGCGAGCTGGGCAGGTCCGTGTCCAGGAGTATCGATAGCACGTAATTCGTGGAGTGACCGGTGGTCTTGAGGGTGCCGAAGCGCTCGGAGGTGATGTAGAGCGGGCACGAGTAGCGCTGCCTGTCCTCGAGGTCCTTGCTCTTGACGGGCTTCAGCCAGACGAGCGGCATCGCGTCGAAGAGCACCTTCGGGTGCGCCTCCGCCAGCCTCATCGCGCCTATGTCCCAGCGCGCGCCGGTCAGGAACATGCCGTACACGTAGACGCCGTCTTCGGGACCTACGTCCGAGTCGTACGTCGGCAGAACCTGAGGGACGTTCGATTGTTAGCTTTGTCGCTTGGCCCGAGGGCGTTGGGGACTGTTAATTTTTCAAGTGAACTCAAACTGCTGCTGTTTGCGACGAGCTCATATTTGTACTGCTGTTATAATTAGTGCATTAACAATTATAATATGGGGATTTTAGGATCCTGCACGATTCTGCATGTATTATCATGTATTATTGCTGCTGTTACACGATAATAAATTAGTTCAATAATTCAGAGCATGATGAATATAATTATTATTAACGGGCTCATATTAAAACACCTCGCACGATTATTTGATAATTATTCACGAGTAACTAATACAAAATTTTTCAATTTAATAATACAGTAATTCATAAAATATATATTTTCAAGGAAACTTAAGGGGATGTCAAAGCTAATATTTACCGACCGAGCGCTGATGCGAAGAATATTGTTTATAAAAAAATAGATA
>JAWWEM010051127.1:0-10042 GCA_035582935.1 Ormyrus thymus
AGATGCGGGAAACGCAAGCTTTGCGCACGCTAAACAGGCATGGAAAGTTGAATTTTGCGCACTTAGTTTAGAAAATACTTTTTTACGTCTGAAATAGCAAGCAAGTGGCTGGTCCTCGTGGTGCGTCGAAGAAGCGGATACAATGCGGTATATTTCTGAGTATGAGCGCGATAAGGGCATCAAATTGGAGCGCGAGCAAATAAAAGAAAATTTAAGTTCACGAGCCGTCAGTAAGATGTGCTTAAACTCGTTTTGGGGAAAATTTGGTCATCGCTCTAATTTGGAACAGACGAGTGTGATAAAATTACGCGAAGAGTTTCTTCAATTGCTCGCTTCCGTGGAAACAGAAATTTTTAAAGTTTTACGCGTGAACGACGATTTTTTATATGTCAATTGGAAATACATGGAAGAGGCCATGACGCTGATCGTTCTGTTGATCGACTGTTTGATTATTGGTTAAAACAAATTGTATAATTTGATGAATTAGGATGCAAGATGACTTGCTAATTAGAAAATTTTGGGGAAGAAATTCGTTCGATGATCAAGGACCGTCATTCCGTACTAACAAGTCGCATTCAGCAGACATGTGTAGCTTACTAAAACTAAAAGTTTAGTAACCGCCATTTTCTTTACTTTGGAAAGCCATAATTCTTTCGGAAAGGGAATTTAAATTGCTTTAGCTAATTTAATTAGCATTTTATTTTGTTATTCGCTGAACAAATTTCTACAAGTTGTGACAGTACAGATTGGCACGGGCCAATCTGACTGTCATTTCGACTCTTTAGTTTACCTCTGGACCCTGGAGAGTCGCATCCAGGACCCAGGTGGTGCCCACCTGAGCAGACACAGTGCCACCCGATAATAATTAACTATACAATGGGAGGAAGGGGTCTGTAGACAGCAGCCGGGGGAATCCCTGCAACAAGAAGAAAGCATTAGAGAAGGCCAAGGAAAACTACTGATTCATATAGTATACCGTAAACGAAGACTATAGCTAATGAGTATGATGGACTTGTACTTACCAAATAAATTGGTAGGAGCTCCTCGCAGAGGCCCTAGCCTTACAGCCCACCTGTCAGCAGTCCAAGCGAAGTCAGCTCCCTGCGCTGGCCTTGCCGTTGTTCGCCCTCCAGCTGGATGAAGGGGCTCGAGCAGCAACAGATTAGCTAAAAACAAATATAATTCATATATGGAATCGAATATCAAGAGAGAGGACATAACTCTGCAATAAAAAAAGAGTGCCTCTCATACTACCTAACACTAACAGGGAAAAGAGGTTAGGTTGGCAATTTTAAGGAGCAAGATTTCTACAAGGATTACAGATTACAACTACAGGAATCTACAGGATTACAATATTATGGATCCAGGAGGGCAAGAAGAGCTATTCACTACAGAACAAAAAAACCATAAAAAAAGCCATCTTGGAAACGAGGCAGGTGCCTCGCAACAAAGGTTTAATTTATCTAATAAATATTGAAATTGTGCTTGATTTTTTTTCTATTGGATTTGTTAAAAATTTGAATTTTGGTTTATTGGCTTTTTGAAAATCTTGATTTTTTTTTCTTTTGGTAGTGCAAATGCACTTGGTGTTTCTTACAGAGTAAGAAAAATTGCAGCACGTGTGTGAGAAAAGTAACTTCTTCCCTCGCGCTCTTTGTACAGTTTGGACTACGGTTTAAAAATTTATAAAAGTAGCGTAGAGTGTAGTTTAGCTGAAAATAGACAGTTTTTTTTTGGTGTTACTCTAAAGTTTTTTTTTTGTTGGTTTTTCGTTAAAAAGACAGTAATCGCCGAGATAAAGAAAAGAAAGAGAGGAGGTTTGAAGTTTTCCCTCTTCTCTTTCGCTCTCTCTTTTCGACAGAGTAGCTAATCGAAAAGGGTGTAAATTATATGAGATAGTTAAAATCTCAATCACGAGTCATATTTTTTTTTGTTTTGGTTTTGTACGGTCAAATAGATAGCTACCGCGTGAGAATTAATAGAGAAAAGTTACAAGTTCAATTTTTAATTTTTTTTTGTTAATTAGTTTAGGTGTACTCAGCGAGAGAAATTCTGAAAATAATTACGAATTTTCTTTTGTTGCAAAGTCGCATTGATACAAAGTCGAGAACAATCGATCGTTGCCGTTTAGTTTTTTTTTTCTCTCTCTCTCGCACTACAGTCAAGATTTACCGACTGTAAAAATTGTATGCTGTAGAGAAGCAGTAGAAATAAATAAAAGAATTATTTTGTCTGCGAAATTAATTTAGTTTATTACAGTCGCATTTATCTACAGACTGTACCCATTTTTTTTAGGATTAGGTAGCTTAAGGTAAAATTTCAGCAAGTCTGAAAGACTTAAAAATTTTATTAAGCTTACTGCCCACGTGACAAGTTACGTTACGTAACGTACAGCAGCGCTGAAAGGCAGCGCCATTGCTGCTCGCCGAGAGAGAAGCAGCTCCGTCGTTCTCGAACCACGCGGCGACGTAAAAAGAGAACTTAGCACTCACACACGTGACTTAATTTTTTTTTGGTTTTGACTTGCGTTAGCAATTCTTGCTTTGCACTGCTTGCTGCGCACTATTGCACTTGGGTGCTTGCATTTTTTTTGTTGTTATCATATACCGCATTATATATTTTTTTTTCGAACTGCTATATCCCTGGTCTGAGAAATAGCCCTTTCTCCTACAGAAGTTTCCGTTACAGAACTAAAATCCCTTTTGACTGAGCCGCTTGCCGTCACTATTGGCGTGTTTTGAAAAACTTACGCGACTCCAAGCTGAGTCTGGTTTGCGTTGGCTTGACGGTTTGTTTTTGTTTGGCTTGGGCTAGCTTACAACCGAACAAGATGTTTTTTTTTGGTGGTTCCGAAAGAATATTCACCTGGGGTGTAAATTTCTCTTTCGGTTTGGGAAAAATTTATTTGCAGTAAATACTTTCGGGTTTTGCAGCTCGGACTAGCTCAGTGAGAGAGGGTATTCAGTTGCGTTAACGAATTTTTTTTGGGATTTAATTAAAAATCCTTTACCGGATGCTTTGGCTTAAAGCGCAGGTTGGTGTGGCTTCGGACTTAACGATAGTTTGATTTATTTTTTTTTGCGTACAGATAGCGCTTTTGATTTGATTTGGCTTTAACTTTAACGATAGTTTGATTTTTTTTTTATAGATAACGTTTTTGATCTGGTTTGTCTTTAACTTAACGATAGTTTGATTTTTTTTTACGTACAGATAGCGCTTTTGGATTTGGTTTGGCTTTAACTTTAACAATAGTTTGAATTCTTGGGTGCACAGATAACGCTTTCGATTTGGGTTAGTAGCTTGAACGTTATTCTGTTGTTTTTTTAGTTGTGTGAGCTGAATCGACGGAAATTGAGCGATCTGAGCCACGTCTACGGGCAAATACCTGACTTGCGCTGCATGTTAGTAGTATTAAGGGAAAACGTTAACCGGTTAACGTTAGTAATCGAAATCGGGGTACGGAATATTAATAGTAACTACTGGAGGTGATTACCTTGGACGGCCTGGATTGGGACCTATCTCTCACGTATCCTGCGTTACAAGAATTAGCCTTCTGCGGGCCGCACGAGGGGCGCGATTTAATTAGTAAAGCCGTAGAGACATGTACTCCGGCGAGGCTACTCCACGTAGCCGTGGAAATGGGTGTGAACCCTGAGGGGCTTCCAGATACTATAAGAGACCGAATAATTCGGCACGAAATGCGAACTATATACGGTGCGAGTTCAGTCTACTAGGACCCGATGGTGGATGAATATACGCTAGGAGAGCGTCCGGAGCCCACGATGCAGGTGTCGGATCCCTCGCTGCCCTTTGATCCAGGGCATCACCTTCAGGAATTGCATCGGGTATCCTTACCGCTGCCTCAACTTACAGGGCCTTGGGCGATTAACACCAATTCGTCGGGATACAGACTGAATCTTCCTACGGGGCAAACATTTGGGCCCTACAGGGACCCGATGTCAGTGCAGTTTGCATCTACAGCTGCAACTCACCATACAGGAAATGGCGGTAATCCGGAAACCAACTTCGTACCAAGTACGGATTCGAGACCTAGTTGGTCATTAGGCGTGAGGCCAACTGCCCAATCGACCCGGATTATACCAGAACCAGTTAATAGGAATGTTAATCAATCTACCAGTGAAGGTCAGAGGTCAGCGATGGATTTAACGGCACCGCAGGGAGGAGAATTATTCTCCAAGCGCGGATTGGTGAATAACTTGCCCTTAGGACCTCCGATTACCAGCAACAGGGAGCAACCTACTCAGTTCTCGAGAACTTCGTACCTACAGTTCCCGATGTCCAGTATCCCGAGAGACAGTAATGTACAGCCGCCATCGTACAGTAATATTCAGCGCTCCGAACCTTCAATACTGCCGCATAGTGTTCAGAGTGGGTTAATTGGGCAGTACCCCCAACCTTCACGAGTGATATCGCAATCCTCCCACCGAGTGCACTTCGAAAATGAACTATCGGGTCCTGCAGACGGAGGAGCGTCACAGATTCCGGAGACTCATTGGGAATCTGCACCGAGAACGGGCGGGGGGGGGGCATCGATCAAGATTTACAGAGCCTCTATTTTACAGTGGAAACGCTGGCGATCCCAGGTTCCCTCAGGTTCTCGAGGCACCTAGGATTTATAACAGTACTGGAATAAGGCAACCAATGCATAGGAGGGAGGAGCCCCTCTGCCCGTGCAGAGGTGCGAATAGTCAGGAAGAACCCCGCTATCCACCAGAGTCAGTGAATGGTGGATTCGGGTACAGTCCTACCAGCTACAGATATGATCGGGAAGTGCCCTCCATGGATAGGTATTCAAGGAGTTTGTCCAGTATAGATAGCTATACTTTTGTACGAGAGCGTCACACGCGCGACGTTTTAGCTACGTGGCATATCAGTTTTAAGGGAAAAAGTAGAAACGATCCAGAAGAATTCTGGGCATTGTTAGCGGATTGCAAGTTCCAGTAAAACTTAACGATAGACGATTTGATACGCAGTCTCTTATCCGTACTGGATCCAGATGTTATGCCAATGGTTACGGCGGGAGTGTTATCGTTGGAGAACTTATAATGATTTCGTCGAATCATTCAGACTACAGTACTGTGCGGACTAGTTACAGGAAAGACTAGCGCAAGATATTGAAAATTGCACACAAGGACCGAGGGAGGATATTGGGACCTTTCTTTTAAAATTAAGAGCGCTATTGGATAGGAAGGATCCCCCAATGCCTCTCAAAGAACAATTGGACAGGGCATATGGAAACCTACACCCTCGGTACCGCGATAGGATCGATCGCGATCAGTTTACAGATTTTACCCAACAGCAGTAATTAGGAAAGAAAGTGGAGATGAAGCAATCCTACAACCAATCTTATCGGATTCCCCCTTCGCCGACCGAAACTTGGTTTCCTAACCCCGCTTGTGAAGAGAATGAGAGGAGGATGAAGAATCTAGCTCCAGTAGAGGAGCCGAGGTTCCACGAATATGGCTGCCCATAGATC
Source organism: Ormyrus thymus (assembly GCA_035582935.1). Taxonomy (NCBI): domain Eukaryota; kingdom Metazoa; phylum Arthropoda; class Insecta; order Hymenoptera; family Ormyridae; genus Ormyrus; species Ormyrus thymus. The sequence goes on from JAWWEM010051127.1 coordinate 5,498, forward strand.
AAGGGATGCTTCGAACAACCCCTCGAGGCTAGAGATAGCCGAGAAAGTAGAACGGAGTACAGAGTCAATTACAGTTACCGATGAAGGGAGAGCTCCCAGGAGCCAAGACCCCGGGGTAAATCAAAAATACGAACCTTCAGCAAAGAAGTCGCCTCGAGCCAATTTTGGGCAAGACTCGGAGAAGATAAATCTCTGCAAGGCAACCGAACCTTGTTACAGGTGTGGGCCGCTGGGTCACTGGTCGGCGACCTGTGAATCCCCGAAGAGGTGCTCCCGTTGTGGATTGGTGCGGGTGTACACCAATGGGAAACACCATTGCAAACTTCCCAGTACCGCAGGCAGAATATATTACGGATATACTGGAGGAGGTGAAGAAACCGCACGCCCCGGTTATAACTAAGTTTGGTGGGGGTCAAGATCTCCCTATTGGGGCTGGTATGAATAATCTAGGTAGCAGCTGCTATCTCAATAGCACTTTACAGGCTTTATTTTACGTTCCGACGTTCGTGAGTTGGTTACTAGTAGATCCGCACCATGCTCTTAAGTGCGAGTACAACAATGAAGTTGGAGAGTGTCTTAACTGTAAAATAGCTAAAACCGTCAGGTTAAGTCACCGCATGACTGGTAGTTCTATGAAACCTTGGTTAATCCATAATCAGCTGTCAAGAATTAGCGAGACAATGGCTCCAGGGAAGCAAGAGGATGCCTTTAAGTTCATGCAGTATCTGTTACAGACAATGGAACAGGATTACGTAATAAGCCGGAACGCCACCGATACGAATCCTATTAGGCGGATATTCGGGGGATTCAGAAGTTTGGAGATTAAGTGTCATCAATGCCATCACCTCTCATCGAACGTACAATACTGTCAATACCTATTTTTGGATATACAGAGGGCTACATCCGTAAATGATGCCATGTCGGCGCATTTTAGTACAGAGCAAGTGGATTACAGATGCAACACCTGCGGGAAACTTGGAAAGGCTACGAATTCGTTAGCCTTGACCACCCCGCCGCGTGTCATGTGTACCGGATGGCGGCAAAATCACACGATCCCTCGAAACTGACCAGGTTTTGGACATGAGGCCATTTATTCGTAGCTCCCAGGGCCCACCGCAGAGCAGAGGAGTTTACAAATTGGTTTCCGTGATCGCGCATGCGGGGGCGAGCGTACACCGCGGCCACTACACCACTACGGCTCGTGTCTCGTCGGGAGGTTGGTTCCGTTTCGATGACCCCCGTCCAGTAAGGGAAGTGAACCCGGAGGGTTTCGAGGAGACAACATCCTACGTACTACTATATGAAATGACCAGTAGCCGTCATAGGGAGCACTACAGTACCCCTTTTTGTACAGACAATGGGGATCCACGGGTAACCAGAAACTCGGTTAGTGGTTCGGACCAGCGAGTTATTACAGATTCAGCAGCCGTCGGTGACCCGGTGATCGGGAATGATAAGGAGCAACGTCATACAGCCCCTCATTCGGAAATTGGTAGACCCAAGCTTGAAGTGGCATCAGGGACTACAGAAACTCGCAGTGTCGATGTGAGTACAGTGAAGACCCTTACAGAGAGTAGGCTAAGTGAGGAAGATACAGCGATACCGCTAGGTCCTGCTGTTCAGCGTACAGCTGCTCTGGAGAACCCCGAGTTCATCCGACGATTATGGCAGCGCCATGAGGAGTTGTCAGAAGATAATCGTCATTTCTTAAGAATAGAGATTAAAGGCAAAATTGTGAAAGCCCTGGTCGATGATGGGTCTTCCAGCTCCTATTTTGGGTTAGATTCTGTTGATCTGCTACAGGAAGACTGTACTCCAGCAGACTCGGCAATTGCCGTGGGCGATGGTCGCCCGCTCGCTTTGACGGGCAACATCGAAGTTGCTACAGCAATTGACGGGACGACTCAGGTGGTCAAATTTGGTTTAGTCACGAAATTACAGTACAAGTGCTTACCAGGAAGAGATTGGCAGAAGGCTTTCGGATTAAGTATCCATCAGGGGGAGGAAAGTTGGCATATCGAAGGAGGACCAAAACACTATTTCTACCCGGGTGGAGACGATCCTGCCGTATATAAAGCTACCGTAGTTAGAGAATCGTCGAATACAGGTTTGGATAGTGCGTGTGCCCTATGTCCAGCTACAGATGAGCAATTACGTACAGTCCAAAGAATACTGGATCGGCTAGTCGCAACTACACCTACAGTTCTGGGGGTGACCCACTTGTCACAGCACAAAATCGACGTTCAGGGCCATGAACCTATCAGGCAACATCCGAGGCGATATTCTGTGCCAATCAAACAGGCTGCTCAAGCCGAGGTGGACACAATGTTACAAGAGGGGATCGTTGAACCTTCTGATAGCCCCTGGCATAGTTGCCCGGTAATAGTACCCAAGGAAGGAGGAAAGTACAGATTTTGTATAGACTACAGGCAGGACAATGCGGTTACCAAGAAGGATGCGTATCCGATGCGTAATATGGATGACATTCTGGATCAGTTACGCTCCGCGCAGTATATATCGAAGATTGACTTAAGTCAGGCATATCACCAGATACCCCTGACTAAAGAAAGTAAGGAGATTACGGCTTTTTCAGTCCCGGGCAGAGGCTTATTTCACTTCACCCAAGTGACTTATGGCTTGACCAATGCTCCAGCTACCTTTCAAAAGATAATGGATCGCTTGATTAAGCCAAGATGGGAACCCGCGGTTTTCGCGTATCTGGATGACGTGATCATCGTCACCTCTACATTTGAGGAGCATTACAGTGGTTAGAACTGGTTTTACAGGCACTCAAGGATGCAAACCGACAGTTAAACAGGGAGAAGTCGCAAGTCGTTTTGCTGTACTGAAGTTAAGTATCTCGGGTACGTTATTGATAAAGAAGGGCTCAAGACGTGTACAGAGAAGGTCCGACCTATCCTCGAGTACTCAGCCCCGAACAATGTACGCCAAGTACGTAGGTTTTTGGGTATGATGGGCTGGTACTCGAGGTTTATTAAAGACTTTTCGGTACAGAAAAAACCCATAACCAGTTTGTTGAAGAAAAAACAAGCCTGGCAATGGGGTACAGAGCAATAGGAGGTGTTCGGCCGGTTGAAGCGAGCTTTGGCGGAGGCGCCTGTCTTGGCCCGTCCAGACTTCTCTCAGCCGTTTACTTTACAGACGGATGCTAGTGACTATGCCGTGGCGGAAGTGTTAATGCAAGTACTAAATGGCGAAGAACATCCGATCTACTTTGTTAGCCGCTTGCTAAACAAGACTGAGCGTAACTACTTGACGACTGAGAAAGAATGTCTGGCGGTATTATGGACTGTAGATAGATTGCGAGGTTACTTACTCGATTTACAGTGGTCACAGATCACTACAGTTTATTTTGGCTCAACCGGTTAAAAAATCCGACCGGGAGGTTGGCCCGATGGAATACAGCTTTACAGGCTCATGATATACAATTTATGCACAGGAAGGGGACCATGCACCAAGTGCCTGATGCTTTATCCCGAGCAATGGAAAACCAGCTGGAAATAGCGGCGCTCGATAAGGTTGATCAGGTCCAGTGGGATGATTGGTACAGACGTCGGTTTGAGGCTGTTCCCGGTTTCCGCACAGATACTCTAACTGGAGAATCCAGGAAGGACGGTTCTATGTGCATCGCCCCAACGCCGTTACGGATCCCCTTATTACAGACTTGGATGCTTGGAAGCTAGTTCTTCCCGTGGTTGATAGGGAACGAGCTATTAAGGAAGCCCACGATGAGCCCCAAGCAGGCCACCTGGGCGTGGAAAAAAACACATAACCGGATCGCCATGTACTATTACTGGCCCGGCTATGTTTACGACACGGCATGTTATATAAAGGCTTGCCCCGAGTTCCAAGCGCACAAACCTTCCCAGCAAGCGCTGGCTGGGCTAATGGGGCAGAGAAATGTAGAAGAACCTTGGCTGGTAGTTGCGGCTGATATAATGGGCCCGAAACCGGCATCAAGGCGTGGTAATCGCTACATTTTGTAGCGTTGTACCCGGTGCGACGCCGCACCGGTTTCTCGACAACGCAACTTATTACTTATCGAATAAACTAACCCAGAGAATCCGTCTCTGGGGAGGCCGGCCGACCGGAATTACCGGAGCAGGGATGCTCCGGCCGAACACTACGCGCGAAGCTCATGGGGTTTAGCCCCCCAAACATCGCCCCCGTGGTCCTGGCGGGGAGGTTGGCAGGTGGAGGGATGGGCGGGGCCGCCGGGCCCCCCAAACGAGCCCTCATTTGGGAGGAAAGTCCCGACGCCCCTCCCGAATGCCCCGATGCCGACTGGTTCGGCGAAGCCCCAGCTTCCGCCGGCTTCGGGGATGGTTGCTCCTTCCCTTCCGCCGTGGCCGCCGCGGCCCGCTTCCCCGACCGACGACGCACAGTGGGCTGAGAAACCGAAAATGTGGGATAAATTTTTATTCCACTGGATAAGAAGGTAACATTGTTTTTTTTTTATTCTTACAGTTTGTCAAATTATTTAACAATATCCGTATCCCCCGAATGTTTTGGATCACATAAAAA